>CAUYRT010086339.1:0-33430 GCA_963574885.1 Lepilemur ruficaudatus | reverse complement strand
TATGTGGGCACGCATGTGTCCGCTGAGCATTTCAAAGCAGGCGTCACACATGGTAACATTTCACCTGGGAAGACCTACACGTAAATCTTTCACTCAGATACAGATTTCTTTCTTTTTTTTTTTTTTTGAGACAGAGTCTCACTCTGCTGCCCAGGCTAGAGTGCCGTGGCGTCAGCCTAGCTCACAGCACCCTCAGACTCCTGGGCTCAAGCGATCCTCCTGCCTCAGCCTCCTGAGTAGCTGGGACTACAGGCATGTGCCACCTGGCTAATTTTTTCTATTTTTAATAGAGACAGGGTCTCGGTCTTGCTCAGGCTGGTCTCAAACCACTAAGCTCAAGCAATCCTCCCGCCTCAGCCTCCCAGAGTGCTGGGATTACAGGTGTGAGCCACTGCACCTGGCCCTGTACCGTATGGATTTTAAGAATGACTTTTCCATTTCTGCAAAACAGGCCACAGGGAGGCAGGGCACGGTGGCTAATATAGGGAAGTAACAGGGATAAGAAAGGAAATGATAAGGTTCTTTGGTTATTTGTGTTTTTCAGAATGCCTTCTTTCTGATTCAAAGAGAAAATGGCCTCCTGTGGCTTCCCCTCATTTACTCTGTCACAGATTTAACATTGCTATACTCCTTTTGGGTCTCACTGAACTTCCATGCATCGTAGGGCTGCTGGAATTTTGTACTCATGGGCATTGCAAACACCATGTACAAATAAAGTGACAAAGAATGGAGGGGGCCTATAGGTTGCATTTATTTACTCTGTTCACGTGCGTGATCCATTATTCTAGCAAACTTCACTTACAAAACACAAGCTCAAAGATAAAATTATTAAGAATTTCAAGAAAATTACATCAGAGCATTAAATCAAGCCCTGTGTAATTGCACATATTGAATTCCCATGAAGCCAGTCCTGAATACCAAGCAAGCTGGGACTTTTGTTCATCCTAGCAACACCCATCTGAGTGCAACACTTGGAACCACTTCCAGTGTGTTCCTCCAGCACAGTAAAGCCTTCAGATGACTGCAGCCCCTGCTGACATGTGATTGCAATCTCATCAGAGACCCCAAGCCAGAACCACTCAGGTAAATCACTTTAGAATTCCTGACCTGCAGAAACTATAAGATAATGAATGTTTTTGGTTTGCAGCTGCTAAGTTGGGGGTAATTTTTCATGCAGCAACAGATAACTTATGCAGCAGCCATATTGTCTTTACACTGGAAAAGTCAGAGCAGGCACAAGATGCTAATTTGCAGCTTACTCACATTGTCACTATCTGTTGGCCTTTCTTGTGGGTACAGGGCAGCAACCAACTTTGCAGATCCTTCAACTCCTGCTGGATCTTTTAGCTCATCCAAATCCTAGGAAAGTCATGTTTGGCTCTTTGATGAAGGATATCACCTTCTCATGCAGATTACCCCAGCATCAAATTTGGAAGCTTGGATGTATTATGAGACTGATGCAGGTTTTAGTCTTTAGGGTTCCAACTTCCCGTAGACTCTTTGAACAATTCTCACAATAGCATAAGGTCAAATCTTTATAATAAATCTGTTTTGTTCTGCCATGTCCATGGCTAGAGTCATCTCAAAAACAGTGGCACAACATGCTTGAAGCTCTGACTTGAGGGGGGAGGGGGCAAGGGCAATGTATGTAACCTTAACATTTGTACCCCCATAATATGCTGAAATAAAAAAAAAACAGTGGCATAGGAATTCCCATAAGGGAGTGCCCCAAACTCTCCTGAGATGGGGCCGGTTGGAATTGCAAAGAAAGAAGCATTAAACACCAGGGTGATCAGTCCAAAGCATTTATTAGGGGAACTTACATACAGACTGGGCTGCAGTGTATCCTTGGCAGACAGCAAGAGAAAGGGATATCCTACCTACGTATGTCCACAGCCAGAGGTTCAGGGTATGGAGTTTTTATGAGAGTTTAAGGAATTTGACTCAGGGCCAGGCCCAGTTTCTTTCAGTACTTTGGACAACAAGCTTGATACCTTTATCAGTGCCTGGGAATGTTCAAGGCCCCAGTTTGGGTTCAAGCCTGCTGGGAAAAACCCACAGCTGGCTGGGATCACAGAGTGGTCAAGGCATTCTGATTTTCAGTCAGGACATAAAAAGAATGTGGGGATACTGGGAGCCTCTACAAAGTCCCTTATTTTATATATTTCCTAGTGGCTTTGTTTTCTTATAAAACCTTAACTGATACATCACTTTTGCCAGTTCTTGCCAGAAATTTCTTTTTAAAAAAGTTAGTTTGGGAGAGTTATTTGTATGTTAACAATCCTAATCTAATGTCTCATATATGCTGTGAATTTTATTACTTAATTTGTCATGAATCTTATACTTTTTTAACAATGTTTTGTTATATGAAAGCTTCACAGTTTTATGTCATAAATTTACCAACATTTTCATGTATGGCTCTGGGTTTTATGACATGCTTAAAGTAGCTTTTTCCACATCAAGATTATAAAAATATCCACTTATATTTAATATATGGTTTTATTTTTGTTTAGTTCTTGTTGATCCATCTAGAATTTATTTTTCACATATTGGGGCAAAGGGCTCTCATTTTGGTGCATCCAAATGAATAGGCAATCATCCCAACATCATATTAAATAATCTCTTTTCCCCAACTGATGTGAAATGCTAACTTCATCATCCATTAAAGTTTCATATACACACTATTATAAGGGGTAGTAGATGCTATGTGGTGAATAAAATATCTTAGAATTCTTCAAGCCTAAGAGGGCACAGCTACTGTGACAATGAGTTTCAGTATCAACACAGATGTTCATGTGTAGACAGAAAAAGACGTCTGTGTGCTTCGCAGTCAAATAGAGCCTGGGGGAGAGTCAAATGCAGTAGATGATATCATAAGGAGGGGTGGAATTCTATTTGGAACTTCAGAAACCTAAGAGGAACACTCTGGCCAGCTTCTTCTGAAGACATCTTACACTCTAAAGACTGAGGCCTAATTCCTTGGCTTCTTTGGATTCCTTGGTGCTAAGCCAATTTTCAGGTAAGTGGCTTCCCACTGGACACGGGTCTCAAACAGTAAATGAGTTTATCAGTTGTAAATGTCTTAAGTAATAGAAAGCCCAAATTATAATGGCTCAAATAGAAGTTTATTTTTCTCAAACCAAACAGTCCAGAGGTAAACAGATACAGGTGTCAGTTTAGTGACTTGAAAATGTCTGTGCCACAACATATGTCATTTTCTTGGCCTTTTCCTCATGGATATTGCCTCATGGTCACAAGATGGTTGCCCCAACTTCAGGTAATGTTCAAAGCAGCACAAAGGGAAAATGGTAGCACCGTCTCTTTTATCAAGACAGCAAAAAGCCTTCCCAAAAGTTACCCATCAGATTTCTATTATGTTTGGGCCATGCGATGAACAATATATCTGCCAAAATGCATCATCAATTCAAAAAATAATTATTGAGTACCTGAATATCCTATATGTGCTAGGTTACTGTTCAGCAGTGAAAAAAACAGACACAAATCTCAGTACTCATGTAGCATTATAATTAGGATAGACATATAATAAAATAAAATGAACAAGTAAAATATATTATGATAGATTCTGATAAGGTTTTTGAACAAAATTCAAGCAGGTAAGGAAATGAGGAAGTTTGTGGGAGAATGGTACAATTTTAATAAAGGGATCTCAGGAAAATCTGCATTGAGAAGGTGATATCTGAGCATCTGAAGAAGATGAGGGCATAAGTCCTGAGACTATCGAAGGTAAAAGCATTCCGTGGAGAGGGGGTAGCAAGTGATAAAATCCCACGGTAGGAACATGCCTAGCTTGTTCAAAAGGAAACAAGGCTGAGTCGGAATGATCAACAGGAGGCTAATAATAGGCTGTGAGGCCAGAGAAGTAACCAGGGCATAATCTGACCTACAATCTAACAAGATCTCTTTGTTGGCTGCCTCAGTGTGGAAGAGTCTGATGGAGTCAGAGATGACGGTGGGTAGCAGGGGAGGTGGTGTGAAGTGGCAGGATTCTGGATACAATTTGTAGATTTTTCTGATGGATAAAGATGTAGAAGAGAAAAAGTAGAGTCAAAGATGATGCCACATGTTTTGGCCTGAATGGTTGAAAGAGTTTCTACTAACTGAGTTGGGTAAGACTGAAAAGGGATCAACTGTAGGAGGTAATGTCAGGTATTAATATCTGAACTGATAGAGCATAGTAAGGTTTTATTTTATTTTGTTTTTTGGAGGGGAACATACATTTTGTTTTGGAAACTGATCATGTTCAGGATTCATCTGTGTAAGTCAGTGAATTATCCTTGTGTTAATAACAGGTGGGAAGGTTTTTGCAATAACAACTAAACCACTCCTTTCTAACTTTTAAGACAAAGCTGCTGTGGGAAAGAGCTAGGGACAACGAAATCTCCCCTTGACAGAGTGATCTAGGAACACCAGCCGCAGCTGAAGGTGGAATCCATGGAACCCCAGAAGCTGCTGAGCCTTGGATTTCTGCTGTGCTCTCTGACTTGCCTCTTGTTGGAGATGGTAGCTGCCTCTCCTTCACCTTTATCTGCTTCGAGAATACAAGAAAAAGCAGGATCGAAGCCACGCTCAAGGGGTGTGTTTGCTGTTAGGATGAATGTTCCTATCTTCGTAAGACGTAAGATCCCTGTCTCAGGTCAGGAAAAACTGATTTCATGTTTAAAAATAATGTTCACAGGAAAGCAAACTCTTCTGGTTTGGTTCAACGTAGTTTAACAAGTATTAACCTACCCACTGTGTGCCAAGCCCTTTGCTGGTCTACACAGATTAGGAGTTGAACAGCCCCTGTTATCAAGGAGCTCATAGAGGCCGGACGCGGTGGCTCACGCCTGTAATCCTAGCACCCTGGGAGGCTGAGGCGGGCGGATCGCTGAAACTCAGGAGTTTGAAACCAGCCTGAGCAAGAGTGAGACCCCCATCTCTACTAAAAATAGAAATTAATTGGCCAACTAAAAAAATATATATGTAAAAAAAAAATTAGCCGGGCATGGTGGCACATGCCTGTAGTCCCAGCTACTCGGGAGGCTGAGGCAGGAGGATCGCTTGAGCCCAGGAGTTTGAGGTTGCTGTGAGCTAGGCTGATGCCATGGCACTCTAGTCCCAGCAACACAGTGAGACTCTGTATCAAAAAAAAAAAAAAAAAAAAAAAAGGAGCTCATAGATAGGCAGACAAAGCCATAGCAGGCAACCTTCCAGGAAGTATCATCGATGTTCCCAGAGGACAAGAAAATAATTAAAATTGTTTTGGGGGAAGAGTCAGAAAAGACTTGACAAAAGAGGTAAAATTTGAAATAAACCTGATGGTCCACTGATCCATAGCTTAGGGACTCCCAAACCCCTGCTTCCTACATGCACACAAACGCTGCTCAAGTGTCTTGCTGGTGAGTGGTGAACCCTCTCAACTCCACACTGCAGAAATTTTTGTTTTCCTCTTACCTTGGTGTCAAATCACTTCTTCTCCTACTTCCTAAAGAAAAGACCCAACATGTCCCTTTACTTCATCATTTACTTGACCTCTCCTCAGTGAATGGCTATGCTCTCTCTGCAGACAACTATAGGACCTGGCTGAGCAACTTCATGGACTACTTGTGGGATCTCATCAAGAGCTCTATACCTCCAGCAGCGATTTTTGCCTTTCTTATCACCACAGCACTAATGGGGACCCTCTGCTGCCTCACGTAAGCTTCTGTGGTAACTTAGGAAGGGAGGAGAGAGGAAACATGAAGGGGGCACAGAAACACTCAGGCTCCTCACTGATCTGCAGGTCTGTAATGAAGGGAAAGTTTTAAGGAAGGCAATTCTGGGAGCAAAACTCTGAAAGGCCATACAACCCACTTTTAAAACTTCCCTACTTTCTCTTTTTTTCCCTCCAACTTGCCCCATCCGTTATCAATGACTGACAGGTAACATTTAATAACCGGTATTTAGAACTGATCATTTCTTTTATTAAGTTCGTTAACTCCTAATTTTCCTTCCCTTTGGCTCAGGAACTATACTTGGAAAATATATAATTAACTGTGTTCTCAATTACCTGAAAATTTACCAAAATATTTATCTACATAAATTATATGAAGCCAAAGAGATTCCTACGGAAAACAAAATAGTTAAACTAAATTTTGTTAATTCAATTGGCATTTACCACAAAGTGACTATTTGCCTGTTTCTGTCCTGGTTGCTAGACAAACAGAGAAAGAAGTCAATTAAAAAATTACAAATTAGGCCGGGCGTGGTGGCTCACTCCTGTAATCCTAGCACTCTGGGAGGCCGAGGCGGGCAGATCGTTTGAGCTCAGGAGTTCCAGACCAGCCTGAGCAAGAGCGAGACCCCGGCTCTACTAAAAAAATAGAAAAAAATTAGCCAAACAACTAAAAATAGAAAAAATTATCCAGGCATGGTGGCGCATGCTTGTAGTCCCAGCTACTTGGGAGGCTGAGGCAGAAGGATCGCCTGAGCCCAGGAGTTTTAGGTTGCTGTGAGCTAGGCTGACGCCACAGCACTCTAGCCCCGGCAACAAAGTGAGACTTTGTCTCAAAAAAAAAAAAAAATAAGAGGTGAGGTCAGGGAATAGTTGGCCAGTTTGCAAGAAGAAATAAAAGGGAATAGAGAGTAGAAATGTGGGGTCCTATAGGGTTCAAAAGGCCAAACCGTCTAAATTCCCAGTGTGTGATAGGACTACCCAAACCTCACATGTAATAAAGTGGCTAAGGGCAAAAATCAGATTAAGGGTGTGGCATCACCAATGGCTCCTGACAACCTCAAAATGATCACACAATCAAGAACTGTGTCTAGGAAACAACCTTGGGCACACAGAACTGGTTGGTGGCAAATAGAGGAGAAGTCAGCTAAGTTTTTGAGAGAAGCTTATTGCCAAAGACATTGTAAGCCAGAACTAAATGAGCCATCAGTTGTAAACAATATTTAAGCCTCTGACCTTCCAAGAGAAGGCACCAGTTTTGAAGGCCGCTAGCACCAGAAAAGCCTTCCAGAAGATAAACAACAGGCCAGGGAGCTCCCCTTAGAAAGCAGGATCTGGGACTAATCAACATCTGCCAGCAGGATTCCGGGATTACTGCAGAACAGTGACTGCTGATGTGTCTTCCATTCTTCCTGTTTCCAAGTGAGAATGTTTATGGTGGTTATCCTCTTCCTGCTCCATCATTGTTATGGGGTGCGGAGATCAAGGGCAGATAACCTGGTTTAGTTCATAGGTCACTTAACTATGCAGAGCCACACCCAGACTTCAAAGAACCAAGCATCACCTAGATACCCTGGACTTTGAGCCGGACACAGTGATGAGTGGAATTTTAGTCCCGAGGAAAGAGTTTGCCACAGGTCAGGTGTTCTGGAAGCAGACAGGGAGACAGGTGTTTGGTGTTCAAAGTATTACTAGGGATCAACACCTGTGGAAGGTAAGGAACAGGAGAAGTAAAACTGCCTTGCGAGCCCAACAAAGCCTCAGTTGACCCCATCAGAGTTGTCCTATGTTAGCCTAAAGTGGCTGGACCTCTATAACTCCACCTCAATCATTGGATGTGGGCTGCCCCAGGAGGTATGAAACAGCTGTCTGCAGCTGAGGCCAACTCCAAAAGAGCTAACAGCTAGAGGCTGTCTGCTGACAACATTTTCAGCAGCTACGGAAACAAGGCCTTTCTCACGGGGGAAATTGGGTAGCGGTCTTCCATGTATGAAAGGAAAAGTAAAACAGATATTGGGTGATCAGAAAGATAGACTGTGATAGAGACTGGTTATATGTTCATCAATCCAAACATAGAATAAGATTACATTTCCCAACCTTCCTTGAAGTTAGGCTGGGCCCATGGAACTGAGATTTGGTCAATGAAATATGGGCAAAAATAATGTATGACACTTCCAAGCCTAGCCATAAAATGTCCTGAACAATTGTCCATGCAGTCTCTCTCTCTGTCTCACACATGCATGGCTTAAAGTGATGGAACCACATGATGGAAGGAACTGAGATCCCTGAATCATCTCATTGAGGAGAATTTGACCTACGTCAGAAAGAGGCATGAGTGAAGGATAAACTTTTATTGTGTTAAGCTACTAAGGTCTCGGAATTGTTTGTTACAGCAGCTGAGTGTTACCCTAACTAATATACTTAGTAACCAAGGAAGCCAGGAGTCAAATCAAGGCATGTCTGATTCTAAACCTTTTAAGTCATTGTTACTCAAAGTCTGGCCAGCAGGCCAGCTGCATCAGAAGTATTGGTTAAACATGCACATTCAGAGGGACTTCTGTGAAGATAAAGCACATAATATGCCAAGAGAAATTAATTCCTTCTTTTAAGTAGATGGCTTAACCTGAGGAGAGAAAGCAATATGCCCTTGCTGGGAACAAGCATCCTAATCAGTGAAAGAAACATCTCTGCACCCAATTGGGCACCAAGTAGAAGCCTAAGAGATTGATTTGAATGAATACATATATAGACAAGCCTTTTTTCAAGAAGCAGTCTGCTGGTGAAGCAAGAAGGTAAAGGGTGAAATTTCATTATGCTCAGACCTGTAGCTGCTGCTTTCAATTGGCTGAAAAGAAGTAAAGGCGTATAAGAACTCACTAGTAATACACATATCTCAGCATCATGAAGAGAATTTATTAGTCTCAAATACAGCACTGGTCCCTCACCATGCAAATTTCCTGTGAATAACTGGTCCAGTAAGAGTTGATCTCATTCAACAGGAACCAGCACCAGATCTATACAAACTTACTATATGGAAAAGATAAGAAATGTATAAGCAAAAAAATGGCAGATGAGGAATAGTCACCAGAAAAAAAAGTCTCAGAACAGATAAAAATTGTGCACTAATGTATTGTCATACATTAAAAAGACTTGATATAAAAATCACATCTTTTCCTTCATTGGAAGGATGTGGAAAAAAATCACATTTCTACTTGATGACTTGGGATATAGAAAAAAATCAAGTCTATAAAGTAATAGTTTTAAGCAGAAATATTAACATAAGAGGGCAGGTATGAAACAACAAAGCAAAAGAAGAAAATGAAAATTAGACAGAAAAATCTAAGAAAAATATGAAATACAAAAAGTAAAACTATCACAGAAATGAAAAAGCACAATGGAAAAGAGACATTGATGAAAAATATGAAAGAAAATATGGAAAACAAGATTCAAAAAGCAAGCATTGGGAAGGTGCGGTGGCTCACGCCTGTAATCCTAGCACTCTGGCAGGCCGAGTCGGGTGGATCGCTCAAGCTCAGGAGTTGAAAACCAGCCTGAGCAAGAGCGAGACCCCATCCCTACCAAAAATACAAAGAAATTAATTGGCCAACTAAAAATGTATAGAAAAACTTAGCCGGGCATGACGGTGCATGCCTGTAATCCCAGCTACTCGGGAGGCTGAGGGAGGAGGATCGCTTCAGCCCAGGAGTTTGAGGTTGCTGTGAGCTAGGCTGATGCCACTGCACTCTAGCCTGGGCAGCAGAGTGAGACTTTGTCTCAAAAGAAAAAAAAGAAAAAAGAAAAGGGATTCATTATGGCTGAAGTAATGAAAGATGAAGATTTTAAAGAGGAAGTTTCTGAAAATGCAGTCAAGGCTGCTGGAAAGTATAGACAACAAGGCACAGAGTATATTGCTGGAGATGAAGACATTATCTTCTTCCTATTTAATACACCTCAACAACCAAAGAAGAAATAGATTTTAGTTATTGCTCAGAAAAATGTACAACTTCCAAAAGAAAAGTTATATCATTTTTTAAGATTAAAACTTCTGAAAATGGAAGTGACAAATAAAGTTGGGGAGATGGGAATCTTCTGCAAACAAATTATTTGTATTTGTTTTATTTAATAAAATTAAAATACTGTGTACCTCCAAAAAAATTTTCAAACATATAGAAAAGTTGAAACATCTGCAGATCCACCACCTAGATTCAACAATTGTTAACATTTTGCCATATTCACTTAATATGTAACGCAAATATATAAATGTGAAACCATTTGAAAGTTTGCTCCTAAATATTTAAACACATAACTCCTAAGAATAACATTCTCTTACCTAACCACAATGCCATTATCAAACATAAAAATTAACATCAATCCCTTTTAATCATCTAATAGCTAATCAATATAAAACATCATCCCATTTTCCCTAAAATGTCTTCAATGGGTTGTTTTTTTCACGATCCAGGATACAGTCCAAGTTCACATATTACGTATTATTGTGGTTTGTATTAGGTGAACTTGGTAAAGCTGGAACTAGGTTTCCCAGAATCCCCTTCCCTGAATGGTTTCAGATTAGAGTTGCCCAAAGGAGGAATTTGTGCGAGATTTGGAAGGCAGAAACAAAGCAGCAAGTGTTATTCTCTGAAGGTCGTTGTGGTTAGATGTGGTGGCAGAAGTGTTAGCTCTAGGCTGGGAATGGTGCTCATAATCCTAGCACTCTGGGAGGCTGAACGGGAGGATTGCTTGAGGCTAGGATTTCGAGACCAGCCTGAGCAAAAGTGAGACCCTGTCTCTACTAAAAATAGAAAAATTAGCCAGCCGTGGTGGCACACACCTGTAGGCCCAGCTACTCAGGAAGCTGAGACTAGAGGATCACTTGACCCCAGGAGTCTGAAGCTGTGGTGAGCTGTTTGCATGCCACTGCACTCTAGCCCAGGTGACAGAGTGAGACTCTGTCTCAAAAAAAAAAAAAAAAAAGAAGTGTTAGCTCTAGCCTGTCCTCGCTTTGCTCAGACCAGTGTCCAGAAATTCCCTTCAATGGCTGACCCTGTTGACCACCAGTGGCCCCAGACCCACCACCAGACACTTGGTGATGGATCCACGGAGGTGGCAGCTACACAGAGTTCTCCACGAGTTTTCCCATCACAGTCCCGTGTCAGTGGCTAGATGCACTTCATTTCCCACACTGGTGACCCTTTTCTGATCTCTGACTGCTCTCCTGATCTTTCACTTCCCCAGCTCCTTCTACAGTAGTGTAAGGTCTGATTCCTATAATAAATTTCTTGTCCCAAAATTCACAATGGTTCTGCCTCCCTGACTGATACACACTTATTGGTACTGGCTGTGGTTTCAGGGGACAGATTCTTACGGATGGGAATCAGACACTGGTTCTCTCGTCTGATTAAATTTAAATGCAGTCATGATTGTTGCCACAGGTAAACAGTTACTTAAATTCTCACTTTTAGTCACCTGTGATAAATGCTTATAGAAGGCAAAGCTCTGAGTAGCCAAATATTTGCTGCCATAGAATATTTTGGCAGAAATTGTAAGGAGGAATGTTGGTTGCTTCGAAGTGTGGGGAAAGTTTGGAGAAAAAATATGATGAACTCAGGACTTTAAATTCCTGTCTCAAGGTCTAGGGAAGGGACCAGGAAAGCTTTATGATGCCCTTAGAAGAAACTTATCTCTGGTAGCCTCAGGGTCAAGATTTCTGAAAAGCGAATCTTAAATCTCCACTTGCAAGGGACTGAATTTCAATGCAAATTGAATTCATAACCTAGCAGGGTCTCTTGAGTTAAAAATAAGACATTGATTGGGAAAGAGTAAGACCCTGAATCTCAGGATGGGGACATATGGATAGATTCTACAAAGCTGAAAACCTTAAAACCTGAATTCTGCTTAAAAAAAAAAAAGTGACCCTTTTCTTTATCTGAAGTTAATCTTTCCTTACCTGAAGAACCTGTAAGGACCTCCCAGAGGTAGTGGCCTTGCAGGGGACTGCTGATCCTTCTAGAAACCTTAACCTGCCACCTCTTTTAGATCTATAACCAGATAGATTCAAGCCACAGCAGACCCCAAGGTGACCCATGAGGAAATACCATACACACCAAAATAATATTGAGAGTTTGTCGATTTATACATTGTTTCACTTTTTGTTTTGACATAATTTCATACTTACTGAAAAGTTATAAAACTAGTACGAACAATTCTCTTTACCTTTCATCAAGATCTCTCAAATGCCAATTTATATTGACAGAAAGTCAGGGAATACGTATGGGAATGGAACTTAAATGTGTTGGATCAGGATCAAAAGAATATAATTTTAGATTTGGCTGAATTTATTAATATGAATGCACATCATATAAAACCTTTCTGGCTGGGGAGAGACCGCCTCTCCCTGGGCTAGCCCATTAGATATCCCAAAGGGCCCAGCCCTGAGTATGTCTTTGATATGCAAATGGCCAATCTCAGAGCCATGCCTCCTCTAGTTGTCCCGTACTCCCCAGGAGGCAAAATTCTTCTGCCTTAATCAGCCCAGGTGCCAGCCAAGTAGGGACCACCTCTATAGCACAAAGCCACTGAAATTATTCAAACCAGCCGATCCTAAACTATCCACCCTGCCCTGCCTTGCCTTTTCCACAGAAACCAGATAAGGCAGTGGTCTAAACCTTCCTCTTACTCTTGTCTTCTGACACCCTGACCACTGTAGTGTCTTTCCTATGTGGCCCTGCATGGCATGCCTGCCTCCTGTCTCTAGGGCCTGTGAGTATAATAAACTTTACTTTCCTGAACCTCTCCTTTGTCTCCTTTTGTGGCCACACTTAACTGACCATGTGATAAAAGAATGCAAAACAGGTTCACTAAGCAGAGGTTCTGAATTTAATGTATTTGCCCAAGTTGCTTGGGATTTCTCTAGTATTTTGCTGTTAGACCCAAAGATGGCTTGCACAAATGAAGGTGAAATGTCAGCACTCCCAATACTTAAGAAGAAGATGTCCAGAAGGCTAGAGTGCATTTATAATATAAAACCAGCTAACTGTATTCCTTGGTAGGGTCTGGAGGACACTCCCTTCACCAAGGTTTTGAAAAATGCATTGGTGAGAACACCAGCATTCTTGAAGAGCTCTGTGGTGGCTACTCTTTGGAGGCAGGCATGAGAATGGGAAATGCAGTCATCAGAATGGGACCCTTGAATTAATGCAATGAGAAGGACGGGATATCAGGGTGTCAGGAGCCAAGTGGGGGCACTTAGCAACCAGGACAAAGTTGGTGTAGTTACGTAATGGGCAGCAAAGCCAGAGCAGGCATCAAAGTGGTTTGGCCTGCAGAGCTTTGGCAGTGGCTAATCGATCACAGTGTTCCTAGGACAGAAATGGATAGGCAGCCTTGATGTGTATAAGTGGAAAAGCTCTAGTTGTGGTGAACAGAAGTCTGACTTACGACAACAGAGAGTAAGAATTAGCTCAAGTGGTTACTTACTCACAATGGAGTTTCCATCCATCTAATCCCCACACTAGGGTTTGCTTTAAAAATAAAACACTACGTCAAAGCTCTATGAACTCTCTGCCCTCTGCTATAATCTAGTCTGCAAGGACCTTTGATGGCCTTTGTGTTCCACATGAACATAAGTTGGTCCTATTTTTCTCTTTTTCTTTTTTGAGGCACAGTCTTGCTCTGTCGCCCGGGCTAGAGTGCCGTGGCATCAGCCTAGCTCACAGGAACCTCAAACTCCTGGGATCAAGTGACCCTCCTGCCTTAGACTCCCAAGTAGCTGGGACTACAGGCATGCACCACCACATCTGGCTAATTTTTCTATTTTTAGTAGAGACAGGGTCTCGCTCTTGCTCAGGCTGCTCTCAAACTGCTGAGCTCAAGCAATTCTCCCCCCCGGCCTCCGAGAGTGCTAGGATTACAGGCGTGAGCTGCCGAGCCTGGCCAGTTGGTGCTACTTCAACAAGGATGTCAACTGAGACAGGATACCTCAGTTCTTCACCACGTGTGACTCTCCACAGAGCTGCTTGCTCAAGACATTGCCGCTGGCTTTCCCCAGAGTCTAAGAGAGAACAAGATGGAAGCTGAAATATCTTTTAAAACATAGTTTCAAAATCACATACTGCCACTTCAAAAATATCCTATTGGGGGCCGGGCGCGGTGGCTCACGCCTGTAATCCTAGCACTCTGGGAGGTCAAGGTGGGCGGATTGCTCAAGCTCAGGAGTTCGAAACCAGCCTGAGCAAGAGCGAGACCTCGTCTCTACTATAAATAGAAAGAAATTAATTGGCCAACTAAAAATATATAGAAAAAATTAGCCGAGCATGGTGGCGCATGCCTGTAGTCCCAGCTACTCGGGAGGCTGAGGCAGTACGATCACTTGAGCCCAGGAGTTTGAGGTTGCTGTGAGCTAGGCTGATGCCGCGGCACTCACTCTAGCCCAGGCAACAGGGTGAGACTCTGTCTCAAAAAAAAAAAAAAAAAAAAATCCTATTGGTCATACAAGTCAGCATTATTGAATGTGGGTAGAGACTGCATGAAGCCATGAATGCCAGGAGGCAAGAATTACTGGGGCCATCTTGGAGGCTGGCTGGCACAGTCATGAAAGTTCTGAGAGTTCTTTGCTCTGTCCAACCAACTTTTTAAATTTTGGGGCTGTTTCAAAATAAAAATTATTTATTGTTTTTCTTAAAAAATTAAAAAATATGTTTTAAATAAAAAAGAATTTATTTTAAAAAAATGCTACATACATGCAAATACTATTACTATTAACATTATCCATGGGGTGGACCAAGTCGTAGACCAGAAGATAAGGACCCAGGCTTCAGTTCCTGCCTCTAATGCTGACTCAGGACATGTCCTTGAGCAATCCTTTCTCTTAACTTCTTTGGACTTTAACTTCTCTTTCAGTAAAATAAAGAACAAATTCCTGCCCCTTCCCTACTCCCCCAAAGAGGTTTGTGAAAGCACTTTTAGCTCTTTAAAAATTGAATATTTATCTCAGAGGTCAATCCCATAAAGCCCCAAGTTTTACAAATGCAGAAAGTGGTTTCTAAAGAAGTTAAGATGTTTACCTGGGATCACACAGCTAGTTAGTGCCATAGCCGGGATTACAGCCTCAGTCTCTTAAAACTCCATGTCTGCTCAGCTATGCCGCAACTGCCTTAGAAGAAAAGTGCCAGAAAAATTCTGGAAAGAATATTCACATTATTTTATGACAGCTCATAGAGCAAGGACTAGTATCAGCCTGGAGGAATTTCTCGAGTGTCACAATCCTTGAACTTTGTGGTTTCAGAATTCCTTTACATTCCTAAAAATTATTGAGGCCCCTCAAGAACTTTTGTTTGTGTAGGTTGTATCTATTAAAATTTATTGTATTGAAAGTTAAAATTAAGGAAAAATGTTAAATGTTTTATTTATTAATTACTGTAAAAATAATAAACTCATTGTATATTAACATGAAAAACATATATAAATACCTTTTGCTATGGCGTGAATGCTAGTGTTCTCCCAAAATTCAGAGGTTGAAACCTAACCCACAAGGTGATGACATTTAGAGGTGGGGCCTTTGGGAGGTAACTAGGTCAACAGGGTTCCACCCTTATGAATACAATCAGTGCCCTTATAAAAGAGGCTTGAAGGAGCTCCCTTGATCCTCCCTCCACATGACGACACACAGGAGCCATCTATGAAGAATGGGCCCTCACAGATACCAAATCTACAGATGCCTTGATCTTGGACTTCCCAGTTTCCATAACTGTGAGAAATAAATTTCTATTGTTTATAAATTACTCAGTCTAAGGTATTTTGTTATAGCAGCCCAAATGGACCTGGACACCTCTAATTATATTTTCCAAAGGAACAAAACTTGGGGAGAAAAGAGTGGTTTTGACTGATATTTTTGCAAATCTCTTTAATCTCTGGCTTCATAGAAGACAGCCGGATTCTCAGAACTGCTCCTGCAGATAATCCTTTGTCACATCAGCCTCATATAACCTCTGGAAAACTCCACAGTGTGTGATAGAAAGAGAGTGAAAAGGCCTTTAAGACAGGGTGCGGTGGTTCATGCCTGTAATCCTAGCACTGTGGGAGGCCGAAGTGGGAGGATCACATGAGGTCAGGAGTTCGAGACCAGCCTGAGCAAAAGTGAGACTCCATCTCTACTAAAAATAGAAAAATTTGCTGGTCATGGTGGCGCATGCCTGCAGTCCCAGCTACTGGGGAGGCTGAGGCAGGAGGATCGCTTGAGCCCAGGAGTTTGAGGTTGCTGTGAGCTAGGCTGATGCCACTGCACTCTAGCCCGGGTGACAGAGTGAGACTCTGTCTCAAATAAAGGAAAAAAGAAAAAGCCTTTAAGCATTATTATGAAAATAGTTGTGATCTTGCAGACCCCCTGAAAGAGTCTCCAGCACCTCCAGGATTCCCAGACTACACTTCAGGGACCCCTGTTGTAGTGTCATATTGCAGGACTCTGTTTTGTCCTAGTCAGCATTTTCATTACCTATTAGGACAAAATAATCAATGCTTACCAGTTTGGCAGATGATACAGAGCTGGCAAGGGGATTATTATAAAAGATGATGGAACAAGAAATTGCAATTATTGATTGCAGCAGAATCAAACAAAATTAAATTTAAAAAAAATTTTTTTAAATTATTTTTTGGAGACAGAGTCTCACTCTGTTGCTCAGGCTAGAGTGCAGAGGCACAATCATAGCTCACTGCAGCCTCGAACTGCTAGGCTCAAGCCATCCTCTTGTCTCAGCTTCCCAAGTAGCTAGGACTGTACGCACGTGCCACCATGACTGGCTAATTTTTTTTTTTTTTTTTTTTTTTTGAGACAGAGTCTCACTCTGTTGCCCGGGCTAGAGTGTAATTTTTTTTATTTTTTTGTAGAGACAGGGTCTCCCTACATTGCCCAGGCTAGTTTCAAACTCCTAGCTCAAGTGATCCTCCCACCTTGGCCTCCCAAAGCATTGGAATTTGGCCATGATGCCCAGGCAAAATTAAATTTTATGTGGAATGTCTTGCATTTGCATTTTGCTTTATTTTAAATCAGTTGCATGTGTACTAGAAGCATGGGATGGGAAGAACTGGCCTGAGAGCAGTTTGTATGAGAAAGATCTGGCGGTTTAGGTCAACCACAAGCTAAATATGAACCAACAGCTTGTAACATAACGTTAATTGTAATCATCAAGCTGGGGCAGACAGGCAGGGTTATTTGGGGGAGACGTGGGAAGAGAAGAGAGTAGTTACATTTTCTTTGCTCCAACCCCCAACCTGGATACCCAGAAATTTCAGTGGAGTAGATAGGAAGTACTCAGCATTTGCACTCTGCTAACAATGTGGTTTGGAAAGGTTAAAAGAAAAGAAAGTTAAATCCACCAAATTCTATAGGATTTCATAGCCAAAAAGACAAGGACCTCCCATGCCGAATCCATAGGTCTTCACCGCAGTGTCCAGCCCCAGTCTGCAACAAGGGGGCAGCCCTGTCCAGGATGTGGCTCCAAGCTGCCAGGGGGCTGTTCTCAGATTTGTTCTGGCTCCCTGAACATTGCTCCCCCCTCAGCAGTTTGCTGTGGCCAGAGGCCTCTAGCTAAGGGTCTATATGCTTCTGCAAAACACTCTGGTTCAATCTCAGCATTATCTTGCAGCCTTCAACATCACCCTTTGGAACTTGGCATGGTCGGCTGGAGCCCAGCTCTTCCTGGCCTGGCCTAGAGAGAGAAAGGGTTTGGGTCCTTCCTGCCTGTTGCCAAGACAGCGTATTTGTGCCTTTGTTGTTCCTCTTGGGTTAAGAAACAAGTTCCTCCAAAAGTTAGCCGGAATGGCCCAGATTGGCCCACACTAAACAGAAGGTGATGGTTTCTCCTACTGTGCTCTAGTCTCAGTCAATCTTGAGAACTGGCATTCTAGTCTGGGTGCTCCACAGTAGGGGATCGTTAATGACCTGGAAAAATTCCAGAGGATGATAAAGGTAGAGTATAGGCTCTAGAGTCAGACGTCGGTTCAAATCCCAGTTCTGCTACCTGCTAATTGCATGACCTCTGCGCAAGTTACTGTTTGTTTGTTTTTGAGACAGAGTCTGGCTCTGTTACCAAGGATAGAGTGCTGTGGCGTCAGCCTAGCTCACAGAAACCTCAAACTCCTGGGCTCAGGAGATTCTCCTGCCGCAGCCTCCTGAGTAGCTGGGACTACAGACATGCGCCACCATGCCCGGCCCACAGGTTACTTAAATTCTATGAATCTCAGTTTCCCCATTTACAAAATGAAATTAATATTGGGTATTATGAAGACTGAGATAATTCACGTAAGGTGTTTATCATAGTATTTGGCACACAGTAATCATTTATGAAATATGAATTGTATAAATCATATTTTATATCAACTTTTTGAAAGGCAGACTTGATCCGAAGAGATGCCTTTCTGCCTACAACACAGGCCCTTTCATTAGCTGACCAGAGAATGGTGTGCCAGGGAGCCCTGGGCTCTCCCTTTCTGAAGAGGAGCTCAGCTTTGCATTTGCATAAGTAAAAGTCCCCTCAAGTGGCTTTTCTAGAATGAAAATGGAATAACGTCAGCTTTGAAATGACAGGTTTTCATTTCCTCCCCATTCCTATCAAGCCTTCAAAGATTTTAGGCTCAAGTTTCAGTTGGGGATGCTAGCTCCAAGGGTCCGTGTGTGTGTGTGTGTGTGTGTGTGTGTGTGTGTGTGTGTGTCCTTGTCCTCCCATCCACAGGAATGAGAGAGCAGCCTGAGCCATCCATCCATAAAGCCAGGCCTGTCCCCACCAAAAGGTGCAGCTTGGGCAAGAATACAGGTGGAGGCTCATAGACCACTTATCTCATAGTTAAAAGTTATAAAGAGACTATTAGATCAAATATGGTCTATCCTTCTACCTTGATAAATATACCTTGGTAACAACCAGGAAGCCCGGCTCGAATTTAGAATTCTTGGACTCCTCAGTGTCTCCTCAGAATGTGGAGGTGCGGGGAGGCCTGGCCTGTCCCCTTCTAGTACCACACCTATATCCCATCTTGCATGGGGCTCTGTGGGCCTGCCTGCGGACACCCAACTAGCACATCCAAGTCCCACCACACACCCCACTGACAGTCACCCTGGGCCACCTTTCAGGCCTAAGGATGCACACGTAAGTCTGTCTTTGGGGTGATGGGCCTGGGGAAGAGGCCCATGAAGACCCCGGGAGTGGGCTAGGGGAGCTGGGAAAGGAACTCCAGGATCCCAGGTATGGGGGTAAGAAGCTCCTGGTGGACACCTTTTCTGTCCTCCCCACAGGGAGGAGCAGGACTGTAAGAGAGCAAGAGAACAGATCTCATGTAGGAGCCCATCTTTCTCTGGTCTTAGGGTATTCTGCATTCAACAAGTGTTTATTGAGCATGTACTCCATGCCAGAGCCTGTGCTGGGTATTGAGGATGCTACAGTCAGAAGACTGACTGGTTCCTGCCCTCAAGAGCTTTACAGTTTGGGGGTCAGGGGAGATGGACAATAACAAAGTGAACAAATAAATAGCAAATGTTTGCACACGAAAAAACACTAGGGGCCGGGCACGGTGGCTCACACCACCATGGGAGACCAAAGCAGGTTTGAGGCCTGGAGTTCAAGATCAGCCTGGGCAACAGAGCAAGACCCTATCTCTACAAAAAGAGCCAAAACAATTAGCCAGGCATGGTGGCTCACACCTGTAGTTCCAGCTACTCAAGAGGCTGAGGCAGGAGGATCACCTGAGCCCAGGAGTTTGAGGTTACAGTGAGCTAGAATCATGCCATTTGCACTGGGCAATAGAGGGAGACCCTGTCTCTGCAAAAAAAAAAAAGGAAAAGAAAGAAAGAAAGAATAAGCACTAGGAAAGGGGGACCTGCTTTGGTTTGGTGGAGGTGACTCTGAAGCTGCGAAGAAGCCAGAAGAACGGGCTCTGAGGGAAGTGTATTTCATGTGGATGGAACCGAGAAAAGGCCAGGGGAATGGGATTGGTGGGCCAGGGTGGTGGGATTAGAGGTGGACAGGGGCCGGGATGTGTCAGCTTGGAGGCCACATTCAAAGTTTGGATTTTATAAAGAGTGTTAAGAAAGGAGTGATGATTTAATTTAGCGTCGAAAGGATTACTCTTGCTGCTGTGAGGACAGAGAGGATTGTGGGGTGCAGAGTGGGAGCAAGGAGACCAGTTAGGAGGGGGTGGTGGCAGTTGGGGTGTGAGAGAGTGTTGGTCTGGATTAAGATGGGCTGCAGAAGGGGACAGAGCACACGAACAGAGCAGCATCCACTGACCTGCTGATGGCTTCCGTGGAGGGGAGTGTCAAGAATAGAGATGTCAAGAATAACCGGCCTCTTTTCTCCTGTGATGGCCACATCCTGTCTCAGTCATTGCCTCTGTTGCCATATGCAAGCCCTATAACAGACATTAAAAATGTTGGTATAGTCAAACCTGGTGACATTTTCCTCTGGGAGTTTTTTTCCATTTTTTTTTTTTTTTTTGAGTCAGAGTCTCACTCTGTTGCCCAGGCTAGAGTGCCGTGACATCAGCCTAGCTCACAGCAACTCAAACTCCTGGGCTTAAGCAGTCCTTCTGCCTCAGCCTCCTGAGTAGCTGCGACTACAGGCATGCGCCACCATGCCTTTCTAATTTTTTCTATATATTTTTAGTTGGCCAATTAATTTGTTTCTATTTTTAGTAGAGACGGGTCTTGCTCTTGCTTAGGCTGGTTTCGAACTCCTGACCTCGAGCGATCCACCCACCTTGGCCTCCCAGAGTGCTAGGATTACAGGAGTGAGCCACCGCTCCTGGCCTTTTTTCCATTGTTTTTTAAAATCTCAAGATCTTTCTCACCTCGAGACCTTATATTATTTACCTATAATTTTTTTTCTCTCTTTAAATTGGAAATTAATTTTGGTGTAACGTGGTATTCTTCAAACTGCTAGTAGCGACTCACCAGAGTCGTAAGATCAATTTACTGCATAGAGACCAGAATTTTCTTTCTAATAAAATAGGAATGGAATGGAATAGAATAGAACAGAAAATATCAGCGTCTGTCTGACATAATGAGGATAAATATTGTTTTATGAACTTTCACTTTAATTATGAGTTTATGTTTATGAGCATTTTTACTAGGCTGAGATGTCTCATATTTCTTACTGTGGGTCATGGTCAAAAAAAATATGAAAGCCTCTTTATAGCATGGAATGATAAAATCTGACTATTTTAGCCCAAAATTTAAGGAATTTTCTCAGTATCGTTCGAAGAATGGTTCTTTCACTGCTGATTAATAAGTCCTCTTTTAGCATGTATTAAATTCTAATCAACAAATATTTTTAAAGTATCTACTATACACCATACATATAGTAGGCATGGAGGAAATGACACAATGGTGAATAAAGACATAGACCCTTTCCTCACTTATGAAGCTTATAGAAACTCTGAGATCTGTTTCTAGGTTATTTATTCTGTTTCATTGATCTTTCTATGGATTTTTGCCCCAGTGCCACAGTTGTTATCATTGTAATTGCCATTTATTGAACAAAACCACAAAATCACAGTGTGTTAGAACTGGGAGACCTTCAAGATCACCTTACCCAGGGCTTCTTAGCCAAGGGGATTTTGCAGCCACCATATTCATGCTTGGGCCTCACACCTGAAGAGTCTGATTCAATAGGTCTGTAGTGGGCACTGCAGGATTTAAACAATCCCTAAGTGGGTGGTTCAGATACATGGCTAGGACTGGGAACCACTGTCCCGACCCAACCCCCTTGTTTTGCTGGGGAGGAAACTGAGCTGGGAAGGGAAGCAACTTGCTGAAGGCCACGCGGAACCATTCTATAGAACTACCTTAAGACTTGCACTCCCAGAAGTCAGGAATCATGTCCAACCATGGACTTCCTGATCAGCAGAGGAGGGAGAGGAGTGGGGGAAGGAGTAGAGACGGACTTGACACCTAGACCTGGTGTCCCATTTCTCCAAGTACAGGGATGAGCCAGAAATCTCTTGTGTGTGAGTAGGAAAGGCAGTTGCTTGAAGGCCATAATTTGAGAGATGCAGAGGCTTTCACTCCATCTTTTCAATGTTGTGCTGGTCATACTGCTGAGTGATTAAAAAAGCAGAGATCTCTCAAAGCGGAGAGAGCTTTGCCACCAATATTAACAAATTACTTAACCTAAGACTCAGTTTCTTTACCTATAAATCATGCTCATTTAACAGAGCCCACCCACACAGCCTAGAGGCTCCTGTGACACTTGGAGCCAGACTGGCTGGTTCCGCAGTTCTGCTACTTATTAAGCTGTGCGACTTTTGGCAAGTAAATTTCACCTCTTTATGCTTCAATTTCATCACTTGTAAAATGATAACAATACAGGAATAGCAATTGCCTCAGAAGGTTGTTGTAAGGATTAGATACATTACTATAATTTCTTAACCTCTGAACCTTGGTGTGCCCTAGGCCACAATCCTTAATCTATTCTCTGCCTATACTCACTTCCGTGGCTTTCAATACCATTTATATTTTGGCTAGCTCCAAATATACATCTTGAGCTCATCCCTTTTCTCTGAACTCTACATTTGAAAAGCCACCTCCCTGATGGAAAACTCCACATGGATACCTAACAGATATTGTCAACCTAACATGCCCCAAACTGAACTCTGGTTCGCTATCCCGACACCTGCTCTTCCCAAGATCCTTCCTATCTCATTAACTTTCTCAATTAATAGCAACTGTATCCTTTAGCTGCTCAGACCAAAGGCCTTGGAGTCATCCATCTATCCAAAGGCCTTGGCTCTACCTTCGCAAGATCCTGGAATCTGGCCCTTTCTCACCTCCCCACTGTAACTGCACTGGTCCAAGCCACCATCGCCTCTTAGCTGGATTCATGTAATAGCTTCTTGGTCTCCCTGCTTCCATTCGTACTATGCTGTGGTCTATACTCAATGCAGCATCCAGGGTGAGCCTATTGAAGCAGAAGTTGCATCATGTCACTCCTGCCCTAAACCCACCAGTGCATCTCAATTAAGAGTAAAAGCCACAGTTCCTACCAGGGCCTATGAGGGCTTCCATGATCTGGCCTCATCCTCTGATACCATCTTCTTTACACAACCCCTGGCCCACTGGCCTCCTTGCAAGTTTCCGTATCTCAGAATCTTTGTACTTCTAGCTGCTTTGCCTGGAGCACTTTTACCGCAAGCATCCTCATGGCTCATGCTCTTAACACCAAATCTTTGCTTAAAAGTTCTGTTGTAAACATTAAATCTTTCCCACCAGTTCCAGCCCTCCATCTTCCCTTCAAGAGTTGCTTTTCTTAATAACATGTATGCCCTTCTAGATAATTTTTTTATGATGTACTATTTAACTTACTTATTTATTTAGTTTATTGTCTGTCTTTCCTCCTTAGAAAGTAAACTCCACGAAGACTTGAAGACAGAAATCTTTGTTTTGTTCACTGCTACATCCTCAGAGCTAGACCAAAACCTGGTACGTAGTAGGTTCTTTATAATAATTGTTGATTAAATTTAACAAATATATGTTAGCTCTAATTATTATTTTAACATTTTGGAAATAGTATAAGGCAAAAAAAGAACAATTTTAAGCATTGACATTTCATGCTGAAAACCTCCAATGTTAATGAGAACATGCTAAATGAAAGACACGCTACAAGATTACATGTATACCATGACTACAAATTTGCAAGATGTGTGTAAGAAAAAAGATAATTAAAAAAGATATTAGTTCCCATATGCCATTGTGACAGATTTTTCCTGCAATTTTCCGATTATATATAATGTTGATTCTAAAATAAAATTTCAACTTATTGAAATAAGAACAACATGGTACCCTTTACATAAAAACAAAGCAAAATGATACCTTACCTATGCACTGTAGAGTACATAGAACAGGTCCAGAAAGGTAATACACTAACCTTGCCACTGTGGTTATCTCTGGGAAGAACAAGAAGCATGATTGTGGGTACTAATCAAAGGGCTTTTGCTACAACGTTTAAATCATTTGCGAAAATAATGTGTTCTTATATTGTACAATTCAATTTTTAAAAAATAAGGTTTCCTAACACTCTGGGAGGCTGAGGCAGGCGGATCGCTCAAGGTCAGGAGTTCGAAACCAGCCTGAGCAAGAGCGAGGCTCGGTCTCTACTAAAAACAGAAAGAAATTCATTGGCCAACTAAAAGTATATATATAAACATTAGCCAGGCATGGTGGCACATACCTGTAGTTCCAGCTACTCGGGAGGCTGAGGCAGGAGGATCCCTTGAGCCCAGGAGTTTGAGGTTGCTGTGAGCTAGGCAGACACCACGGCACTCTAGCCCGGGCAACAGAGAGAGACACTGTTTCAAAAAAATAAAAATAAAATAAAAAAAAAATAAGGTTAGAGGAAATCATTTAAAAGTCTTTGAAAAAAACAAAGTGTGGTCTATAACTAAAGGCTTCCCAAAGCAACAAAATTCTTTCTTTTCCTGCCAGGCTTAAGTTGCCTTCACCTAAACACACGTGGGGGCTGGAGAAAGGCCTGGAGCACTCTCTGAGGGTATGGCTGAAGGTGACATACCCCAGAGGCTTTGGCTTGTTTTGGATGTGGATGGGGTGAGAGGGACGCCCTCTCTGCTTCTCCCTACTTCCAGCAGGGCTGCAAGAAACTCCCATCAGTTCCCTGCTCAGCCTTCTGGAAGTAAGTTGCACACAGGTTTAGTTTGCCTGGAGTCAAAAAGACTGGAGGGAGCCTGCGGCCTCCCTGGGGTCCTCTGACCTCAGATTCCTGCAGCTCAGCAACCACTGGGCAGCAGCATGGCTGGCTTCTCTCCAGGGCACAGCCACACATACCACGGCACTGTGCACCAGCTTCAGACTCCAGAGCGGAGCCCTGCATGCGCCTTTTGTGCGCTGGTCATTTCTGAGACCCTCTCTGTGATGTGTTGAAACTCTGCTTACCTCAGAGAACAAACTGGGTGCACAGAAAGCTGGTGAGGCCATTGGGGGCCCCTTCTTTCCTACCCCTAGGCATCTCCCAGCCAATCCCTTTCCCTGTGCCCAGCCCATAAAGTCCCCTCTGAGGCTGACCAGGGCTCAGCACCTGGGCTTCTCTCCAGGACAGCAAGGTCCACCTCCATTAAAGCCTGGCCAATGTCCCTTTACCGGGCACTGGGCTAGTTCACAGGGCTCAGTGCGCTGTGACTTTCTCCTTCCCGCCACAGGCCTGGGAAGGGCAAAAGCGCCTGCTTGTTTCTGGGTCAGCCATGGAGCAAAGACTGATTGTCCTCATGGATGAGCCCAGCCTCGCTCCAAGCCACTCTGTCTTGGGGGCGTCCCCTCAGCACCCAGCTGGGGACCCTGGAGGATCCCAGGGCTGGATCACTGCCCAGAGGACAAAATTCCTCTTGTCCTGAGGTAGAACAACAGTAACAGCAACAGCTATGTTTCCAGATCACCTTGCTTAATTGGAAGTAGGATTTTAGACTGTTGATTTTAGACTGTTGATTTATTTCCTGTGCATGTGTTCATCCACCCATTCACCAAACCTCTCGTGACTGCTCACCCTGCCCTACATGCCCAGTGCTGTGAGGGGTTGCAATCTAGTAGGAAAGATTTGACAAGTGCATAGATGTCTGCACTGCAAAAAGTGATAAAGGCAGTTGCCCACCCTAGCCCAGCCCCCCACCTTAAAAAAGAGAATGAAATATTACCCTTCATTGGATAACTCACCAACAAACTTCATTGAGCACCTACCAGGTACTGGGTGTTTTCCTGTGTTGGTACCACATTGGTCCTCACCTTTGAGGTAAGTGTTGTACCATTTATGTATGAGCAAGAAGATGGAGACATGTCAAACAACGTACAGCTACTGAGTACCAAAGCTGAGATCCAAAGCTCATGTCCTTTCTCTTGACCAGCATTAGCACTGCAGCCTCAGGCCAGGGAAAACCACCAGGGAGAGCCAAACTTGGCCTTGCCAGACTTCCCACCCCTCCTCCACTGCCCCACCCTCGTTCCCTCTTCATTCATTCAGCCACAGACAGGTATTGTGCACCTATTAGGTGCAGAGCTCTTGGGGAAGGGCAGGGCACAGTGGCTCATACCTGCAGTCCCAACTACTCAGGAGGCTGAGGCAGGAGGATTGCTTGAGCCCAGGAGTTTGAGGCTGCAGTAAGCTATGATGACGCCATGTGCACTCTAGCTGGGGTGACAGAGCAAGACCCTGTCTCAAAAAAGAGAAAAACAAAAATCAAAAAAAGAAAGAAAGAAGGGAAAGGATGAATCATAAATGGCTTTGTTACCAAAGGCTCTCAGAGCCTAATAGGAGAGTATAGTACATAAATAACTACAGTGCAAGGTAAAAAGTAAGAAATATAGATAAAGTGCTAGATCAAGTTCAGAGTAGGGGGTACTTTGATTTAGAAGAGTCTTTGTAGAGAAAGGGGCACTGAGACGGGCCCTGAGAATGTTTAGGTTTTGGTCATGCAGAGATATGGGGAACGGGCTGCCCAGATTCCAGAAATGGAAACATCTTAAGCAAACGTATGGAGGCAGGACAGGGTGGAGGGTGCAGGACAAAGGAAAGGAAGACTACTGGGGTTCACTTAGTATCATGGAGTTAGTGCCTCTCCAGGGCAGTAGCAGGATATAAGTTTGAAAACACACAGTAAACATTCTATAAATATTTATTACCTGAAAAACAAAAAACAACAAACTTGGGCCAGGTTACAGAACTGGGCACTTGTTTCTTTGCTAAGGGGAGCTGTTGATGGGACTTTCCATTGTCCCCCATTGGCAGGTAGGGCCAGGTGGCTGCTCCATCGCTGCCCTCTCCGGACCGGACCGGGTCCCACAGTGTTAGCAGCCCTGTCCCCCACTGCTGTGTCATCACTTACTCACTTTCAAGAGCCTGGCCCCCGCCCAGCAGCCCCCACGGTGCAGCCCAGAAAGCTTCCTTCCTGGGGCAGCAGGGCCAAGTCATTTGGAAACCTCTCCCCATTGAGCTCCGCGATCAAGGTGCTGATACGGCAGGTGGGCCGGCCTCGCCCCGTCCTCAGTCTGAGGGTGACTGCGGTGAGGAGTTTCGTTGGCCCATCACCTCTGCCTCGGGCCTGGTTCACTTTCACTGCCTGGGACTGTGCAGCTGGCTCTGACGATGCCATTTCGCGATCCTGCTTCAGCATTTCCTGCCTTTGCTGTTAAGGTCGCTCTGTCCCGCCTGACCCAGTTTGGGCCACCCAAGGCCAAGTCCCTGACCTCTGGCTGCCCACCACAGTTCCTCCCGCTAGACAAATCGAGAGGCTCTGAGGACTGAGAATGGGGAGGATGGAACTTTCTATCCTTTTTTTACATCTTTGGCACGTCCTCTAGAACAAGCAGGCAGGCTGCCCCACCCAGAGCCGATTCATCTTTTCTTTGTAGAGGACAGAGCCCTGGGTCCTGAGTCAGAACTAGCTGGGACTCCTTTCTAAGTGGATAGACTTATTTGACTCGTGAGATCCGCTGAGCCTTAGTTTTCTCATAAACATAATAGACTGAGAACTGGCTAGCCCTTTCCACAGGCTGAGATGAGGCCCTCGTGAGACAAGAATGTGAGAGGTCTTCATAAACTGTCAATTAATGTGGGAGTTTTTTACAGTTGTGGTTATTGGTTTACGAAGATTGAGCTCACGTAGTATTCGCTCTCTTAGCACCCTGTTCTTTTTCCTCAGAGCAATTATAGATTTTTATACTTCTAAGTTATTATTATTACTAAGCACATAGTTTATGTGTTTAATGCTTCCCTCCTCACCAGGGCGTAAGCTGCAGGCGAGCAGAAGCCATGTTCTGTTTGGTTTCCCATCACACTCCCAGCACCTACTTCAGTGCTTGGAATGTCATGGACGTTTAAGGACTAATTACTGAGAAGTTATTTGGAGACCCACCACCCATCCTTACAAGAGACTTTTGTTAGGCTAGCCTGTCTTGTTCCCTGCTGAAGTCTGGCACGTAGTAGGCAATTAATTCATAAATGTTTCTTGGAAGTTGAAATGAACACACCCTAAATACCAGCTCCACTGTGAAGTCCTGGTGCTGAAGATTGCCAGGTCTTTCAGTTGCCCCCCTTTCGATCTAAATGCTTAGACAGGCCCTCTGGGTCTCTCAGTACTCACCCTCCTCACCTTCCTCTGCTCCAGTTCAGACAGACTGCTCACCACGTCCCTAAGATGTGCCTGGACCACCTACTGACCTCCATGGGGGCTGAGGCTTTCCCTTTTCCCTTTCCTCGAAGTCCTGCCTCAAGTTCCTTCCTTCCCAATCCCCCTTTAAAAAGTGTGTGTGTGTGTGTGTGTGTGTGTGAAAGAGAGAGAGAGAGAAACAGACAGACATAGCACTTTGTACCTATGGAAGATTTCTGTTTGGAAAAAAAAGGCTTTCACATACACAATGTTATTCAAGACAAATAATAGCAAGATTGGCCATGCAGGCATTTTTCAAGTGTACAGGTTACGAAACTAAGGCTCAGGGAAGTTACATTCATAATTTCCAACCTAAAGGTTGTGACTTATGTGTGGATCCATGAGAGCAATTTGGTAGGTTGACCTCCATTAAAAAAAGAAAGAGCAAGGGCAAGAGAGAGGGAAGGAAAGAAGGGAGGAAGAGTAGAAAATGTGAGAGTGTATTCCATAAAGAGAGAGTTAAGAAAAAAAGAAAGAAAATATGTGTATATTACTACCTACTAAGTATTGTTTATGAAACTTATTATATGTGTTTGTGCGTATGTGTTCACACATGCATGTGTGCCAACTATGCTGTGATATAAAATATATATTTCTTACCATGGGTTATGGCCAAAGTGACAGGATTACATAACCTGCTGAAGATTTACTAGCAGAGCTCAAGCGCCACCAGTGAAAGTGGAGCCGAGATGGACCAGAGAGTCCAGAAGTGGGAGCCAGCTGGATTCTGGGAGGCATGACATGACCCTCAGCTGGATCAGAGGGGGCCCTAGGAAGCCAGGTGCTCTGGGGAAAACCAGCCAGCTGTCGTGTTGCTGGTTGTGTGCGATGCTGTGTTCTGGAGAGGCCTCAGCTATGGCAGCCTTTGTGTGGAGGGCTGCAAGCCCTGCTGCGGTGGGTTGGGAGATCCAGTTTGGGATCCCAGCTGTGCCAGGGCACATGTACCAATTGGTACATCTGTGTGTACCAGTCCCATGCAGCCAGGGCAGTGGTTCCCAAAGTCTAGTTCTCAGGCCAGCAGCAGCCACATCTGGATGCTTGTTAGAAATGCACATTCCCAGGCCCCACCCCAGACTTCCCAAATCAGACGCTGCGGAGGAGGGTCAGCAGTCTGGGTCTAACAAGCCCTTCAGGTGACTCTGAGGTATAGCGTTTGAGAACCACTGTCCTAAAGACGCCTGATTGGCATCCTACGTTTGGTGTGTCTTAGAATACCCAGGCAGGGTCTGGTCTACAAGCGGTCTTGCTGGGTCTCCAGTGCAGGCCTTTTGATATCCGAGCCAGCGTTCTTTCTGTCACCCACTCAGCCTCTCAGTTTGGCTGGCGCATTCACACACGGCACTTATGTGTGGAGGAATGCCGCGTGTTTCCTTCCTGTTCAGACTGCCTTCCACACGGCTGGACTTCACCCACACTGCTGTCATCACCACAGTACAGTCTGGTATACTGCTTTGCAAATGTTCTCAAGCTGTATGTGTGTATGAGTGTGCAAACTTGTGTGCGTGCATCTGTTCTGCTTTCTCTGTTAGACAAAGTGTTTCCGGGGCAGTCTCCCCTCTGGCTGGTGCTCAGCTTGGTACTCAGTATGCAAACACCTGATCCAACCACCTGACTCACTCTCGAACCCTGGTCACACAGCCCACCCCCAGGCCAATGTTCCCAAACACTCTCATGGCCCCTGTAACCTTGCAGTAACCTTGATGTGCCTACCTAGCACCTGCAGCCCATTTCCTTCCTGCAGGACTCTACCTGTTACTTAGTAAGAGGGGAGCTGAGCGTGGGTGCTTTACCACCCACTTCCTGTGTTGACTTATATTGGGCTGTTGGGTCCCTGTTGCCTGAGTGCGCTGTGAACATTTATGCTACTTCCCCTTACTGTCTGCAGCTCATTTTCCACATCTGTAATATGATAATGAAATAGCCAACACCTAAAGACTTTTCAGAAAATGAAAGGAAGTGATGTGTATAAAGACCTTGGCACAGTTCTTGGCACATAGCCTAAGTACCTGAGAAACAGCCCATACAGGGTGCAGGCATACTTTTCCCCTTAGACAGCCAGGTAAGCTCCTGTCCTTTGCAAAACAGTCTCTGAGAGAAAGATGGCTGTGTGGTCTTATGGAGAGAGCCCTGGATTTGGTGTCTACAGAGCTGACTTCAGGCCCTGACTCTGCTAATACCCTCCCTGTAATCATGAGCAAGAAAATGAGACTCTGTTTCCTTATCCCCAAAACATGGCCAGGGATGATGCCAAGCCCTCCTTCACGAGGTGTTGCAAGAATTCCATACTGTCGATGGCCATACCACCCTGAATGTGCCCGATCTCATCTGATCTCAGAAGCTAAGCAAGGTCAGGCCTGGTTAGTACTTGGATGGGAGGGTTACATACAATTAAATGTGAAGTTTAAGTGAAATATGAAGTGAAGTACAGTTAAATTTACTCCACACTGCAGGGCTGTGTGGGCTGGTAACTGCTATGCAAGTGTTACTGTGAGAAGGATGCCCCACTCTTCCTGAGGCTGATGGGGGGGGGGCCTGGGGAGCTCTGCTCTCAATTGCAGGGAAAGACCCAGAGAAATAAGAGAGCAAGGTCTCTGTCCAGGTCAGAGAGGGAGAGCATCCCAGGATAATGAAAGAAATGGGGGGGGTGCAGGAAGGGGGAGGGGGTGGGAAGCCCCAACCCATGCCCTGCAAGAACACCCAAGACTCTGTGGAACAACTTAATTTTTCTGAGGAACATGAAAAATGAACTCTAAGACAAATGATTGTATCTAATATCTGGAACAAATAGAAATTGAATATAATCCGTGAACTGCAAGGTATAATCACTGAGAAAAATCCACCTGAGCTGATATAAGCAGCCACCCACACCCCAAAGCAGACTCAAGCCCAGTCCCGGCAGATCCACCAGTAGTCATTTTCATGAGAAGGCTAGAAAACAATTCAGCCTCGGTTGGGTTTCCCATGGGGTAGGTATTGGAACACACATGGATGAAATATAAATAAGTTGCAAACTGAAATTTGAGCTGTCTTACCTGGAAGGGACCCCTCCCATCTGATTGTCGTATGCAGGTAGAGCCCCTGTCACCTCATCTGTAATGTCAAAGGATCACAGCTTGTGCATTGCCCTCTCTATCCTGGAGAGCTAGTCTGGCTTTACGGGTTTGAAGATCAGAAGATGAGCATTACTGATAGAGGCAGTTATTAGAGCCTTCCAAGGCAACATCAGAACTCACAATCAGGAGGTGTTTACCATTTAGGGCAAACTGAATCTACCATCAAAGGTCACTAGCTGGGACAAGTGGATCCTGGGAATCTGCAGCATATCCCAACATCTGGAGAGAAGGAAGAGATATCTGAATGGGCTCACGTTGCAAGAAGCACGGGGAAGTCAAAGGACTAGAGAGGAGTTCAGGTGACAGTCACAGGTGTGTCTACTCCGTAAGGCCCAGCTCAGCCAGGGAGAAGCTGGTAAATAGCCTTGCTGCTGCCCCAACCATCAGATTGAAGCTACTGGCCAGAGTCTGCCACTTTTGCACCTGAGAAGTTGTCCTGGCTTCCCCACAACCCCCTCTTCTGGGCCAGCAACACATCTCGGGAAACGTATAACCGTGGCAAAAATAGGAGAGGAGCAGGCCACAAGAGCAACTCCCACCTTGTCCAGGGCACGCTCTGACCTCATCCTGCCTCCTCCCCCTGCTCCCTCTCATCTTCTTCATCATCGTCATCATCACCGTAACCACAATACCACACACAGAGTGCCCATGATGTGCAGGATAATTCTTCCTACACATTTTTTCTTACAGTCATCATCAATTCCCACACCTTCACCATGACCCCTCTCCTCTGGGCACCTCACTTTCTCCAAGCCTTCGATGTCCAGCTCATGCTCTACTTCTTCCACGAAGTCTTCTCTGACCTCCAGGAATAATAGGTCTCTAATGGCATGAAGCAGGGTTCTGTTTTTGGCTTTGGCCTGTCCATGTTTTCATCAGGGCTTGGACAAATGCAAGGATGTCTTATGTACATTGTCATTATGTCACCAGATGACCAAATCAGGATCACAAAAGTTTCTTTTTATAGGCTAAAATGATGGCTTAGAACCATCAGAATGAAATCCATTAGGCATGTTGTTAAGGGGAGTGGGAGTCTACAGAGAAGACCAATTGAATTGCAGTTATAAAAGTATAGAGTCTTGAACAAGGAAACTCACATCTTTCTATATTTTGTCCTAGTCAGATAATATCTTGACCATTAACCAGAAATCACCCAAAGGTCAAAGAACAGGATGATGAGGGCCCCAGAAACCAAGTCTTCGAAGAATGAAGACACCGGGGACGTGTGTTTTGGAGAAGAGAAGGCTTGCAGGGGTGTGTTGTCTTCAGAGGATGCTTACTGGAAGAGGAGCTAGACAGTCTGGACAGAAGGCACAGCCAGGACCTCTGGGGAGGAGTTACAGGAAGACGTATTTTGACTCAGCATGAGGAATAAGTTTCTGTGTGTGCAGTCATTGTTTGCGCATCACTGTGGACCAAGAGAGGAAATGCTCTCTCCTGGAAGAAAAAGCACAAAGATGAGACTTGGAGGGGAAAGTGGTCAACATCTACAGAGGGGCTTCTTAAAGAAAGAGGCCCTCAGTTAGGGCAGAGTCGAGTGAAAGGGCAGGGGTTAGGTGAGCCTGCAAGAGTGGCAGTCTGGTATAGTAGAGAAAACACTAAATATGGAGTCAGAAAATCTGGGTTCAAGTCCCAGCTCTGCCACTGGTTAGCTGTGGGCTCCTGGATAAGTTAACTCTCCCCCTCCAGGTCTCATGGACCTCCTGCATGAAAATTGAGAATTGAGGCTGGGCCCGGTGGCTCACACCTATAATCCTAGCACTCTGGGAGGCTGAGGCAGGAGAATTGCTTGAGTTCAGGAGTTTGAGACCAGCCTGAGCAAGAGCAAGACCCCGTTTCTACTAAAAATAGAAAAAATTAGCCAGGCATAGTGGTGCGCACCAGTAGTCCCAGCTACTTGAGAGGCTGAGGCAGGAGGATCGCTTGAGCCCAGGAGTTTGAGATTGCTGTGAGCTAGGCTGATGCCACGGCACTCTAGCCCGGGCAGCAGAGTGAGACTGTGTCTCAAAAAAAGAATTAAAAAATAATAAAAATAAAAATTGGAGGTTGGACTGGATGATCTCTAGAGTCCTCTCTAGCCAGATAATCTATGAAGTTAATAATTTATATGCCAATCAAGCTAATTTGTAGGTAGAACATCATTAGTTTTGAATCAGAAAATGACTCTGGGCTTATCTTTATGTGGTTGTGCCTTCCTCCGGTGATTTCATTTTTATCTTTTTTTTTTGAGACAGAGTCTTACTCTGTTGCCCGGGCTAGAGTGAGTGCCGTGGCGTTAGCTCACAGCAACCTCAAACTCCTGGGCTCAAGCAATCCTTCTGCCTCAGCCTCCCAAGTGGCTGGGACTACAGGCATGCGCCACCATGCCCGGCTCATTTTTTCTATATATATCTTTAGTTGGCCAATTAATTTCTTT
>CAUYRT010086338.1:0-19052 GCA_963574885.1 Lepilemur ruficaudatus | reverse complement strand
AATATATAGAAAAAATTAGCCAGGCACGGTGGCGCATGCCTGTAGTCCCAGCTACTTGGGAGGCTGAGGCAGGAGGATCGCCTGAGCCCAGGATTTTGAGGTTGCTGTCAGCTAGGCAGACGCCATGGCACTCACTCTAGCTAGGGCAACAGCGTGAGACTCTGTCTCAAAAAAAAAAAAAAAAAACAAAGAAACTCTGCTAGGGCTACACGAGGGTGCTTCACAGAACTGACTCTAGTTCTGTTTGTGTCTGTTGGTAGTTCCCAGACTGTTGGATTTTACAGACCTTTAATCTTAAAAAATAAGGACTAATATAAAGTTGCCAACTTTTTATTTTCTAAGTAAGGACAAAATAAATACCTGCTATTTACTATCACAAGTATTTTATGAAAGAAAGGACATTTTGGCACCAAAAATATATACACGCAAGATTTTGAAAAGTTAATAAATTAGGCTTTGTGGAAAACTTCATGGAGGGGTAGAGTCTGCATTATCAGGGAACAGGCACTGTCCACTGGTTTACATATATTTTTGCCCCAATTTGATAGTTCTTAGATGCTATTTCTTATTCAATTGTGCATTTTCAGTGCAGTGCCCGCTGTTAGTAGGAAGTATTCAAACAATATTCATGAATGAGGCAATGAATCTGCCTCTGAGCACATACTTCTGAGCAAATACCTCTGCTAATGAGACCCATGGTAATACCTACAGCACAGAGTGCCTATGAGAGGATACAGCAATGGGGAGAGAGTTGGTGGGGGTGTGTATGTGTGTGAACTGATATAATTTACTCCACAAGTTTGCTGGGCATCAACTATTCAGAAGATTTTATACAGAGTTATTAGTGAGATTGTACTGTAGGGGAATAGGGGAGGAGGAAGAGGCAGGAAGTAAAATATTGAAGCGTATCACTGTAGAAAGAAATGAACTCTTTTCCTGGGACACTGGTACACCATCTGTAAAAACATTTCATCTGACATCTGAAGTAGATTAAGAATTATAAGTATAGCTACTGTAAATAGATAACATTCTTTGAATATTTATTATGTGCCAGGCACTGTTCTAAGTTATTTGCATTCATTATCTCATTTAATCATTACAACAATCTATTGAGATAGATTCAATTACTTTTCCCTTGTACAGATGAGAAAACTGAGGCTTGCAGAAGTCACATGATTTTCCCAGGTTTACACAGCCAGTAGTAGAGGTAGGTGTCAACTCTGGTCTAGTTGTCTTTAGAGCTCACCAAAGCTCTCAGGTCCCTTTCTAGCCACATATTTCTACGATGAACAGTCTTATATGACTTGGTTTTCATTTTAAAAATAAAGAGAAAATTAAAATGTTTCTTTTAAGCTAGGATTTTAAAGCTGTCGGGGCACTCAATTTTTCTATATAAAAGCTATGTGACCATACACTAGTCCTTAACCTCTTTGAACTTCAATTTCTACATCTCTAAAATGGGGATGTAAGCCCTTCTCTCTACGTTTTCAGAAGGATTAAATGGATAGTATATATAAAACAGCTAGCAAAGGGCCTGGATTACGAAGGGGCTTTAATAAGCATTAATTCCCTAAGGGCTTAATAAGATAAAATGACATTTTCAAATTAAAATCATATCAAATATTAGTAATAGGATGAAAGCAAATAGATCATTGCTCTGGTGGATAAAGGTGCCTATATTTACAGAATTCTTTAGAGAGCCATGCAGATTATCTTTGCTGCAGCCCTCGTTTTAATTAAGAGCATAGAGATCAGACATTTCAGCATAGGAAGAAGTTTATATTTGATTTGCTCCACAGATGCACATTTTCAGCATCCAAACATTCCATTCCTTGGCTAAAGATATAACAAGCTACTTCAGCAAACCTGATGTTGCAAAATAAATGGAAAGTGCTTAATCATTTAAAAAGATATACCAAAGAACGGAATGGCCAAAGCATGCACGTATACCAGTGAGGAAAGTTAACCAGCAGGAAGTTTCCTCTACTTTTTAAAAGGCTGACAAATGGCTTCAATTAGACAAGCAGTATTTAAAATCAAAACAGTCCATCTTTATAATTTTTTATACACAAACGCATATTGAAATAAAATGTGCATATTTGTATGTAATCTTATTTTTGATGAAGGTATTGTTCGTGAAGAAAATCAAGTTGCAGAATGTGTAAAATATGAAATTATTTTGGGAAAACAAAGTCAAGCCCTACCTGTATCTGAGTATACATTTGTATATGTTTGCATGATCGTGGAGAAGGAATGAAAGGTTCATGCCAGGCTGTTACATTAGGTACCTCAAGACAGCTCACTCTAGTTCCCACTATAGTGGGAGATATTTGGGGGAGATTTTTGTTTCTTCATCATCTTTTCATTTATTTGCCAAATGTAATGAACATATATTATTTTGAAATGATAAAATTTAAAGATAAAAAGAAAAAAGCACATTCTTATTATTCATCTACCTATTCATTCATTAATTTATTCATCATCTAATATTGTTTGAATCCTTACTGATGACCTTTTAAGTTGGTCTTCTCTGTGAACTGCCTGGTATGACTTTTTCAGAGCAGTGTTGGCTAAATTTGTTTTTTCTTGTGGGTAGCAATATGATTCTGTTTTGTCCTAGAATCCTGCCCTGTTCCCCTTTGGAATTAACGGGACATATTACATTCAAACAATTTGGAGTTAACTTCACTCCTTTCCTTTCCACTATAGTTATTGCACTAGAGAGAATGCTGATTGACTACCAACTTCCATTGAATTGTGGGTGGCCATTGATGGCAAGACAAGGAATTTCAAGTCAGAAGACTAGAGTTTCACTCTTGACTTCCACTAACCAGATACATAATATTGGGATGTTACTTCCTTCCTTTTGAACCTCCACACTATATTCTTTTTTAGCCATAATACCTATCTTGCAGTATGGCTGTAAAGTTCAAATGAGATCATACATGGAAAGTCTTAATAAATTGCAAAGTGACGTATAAGCAATGCAACACTATTTCTCTACAAAGAATTTGTGATTTTGCTTCCTAACAGAGGACAATGACACATGTTCACAATTATTTGCAGATTTCCACTTGAGGCAAGACTATAGTAAGTTTGAATGGCACTTAGAAGCTTTAATTTGTCCCCAAAGTAATAGCTGACATGTTAGGCAAGTGTGATTTCTTCCTGGCAGAAAAAGCAAACCCAATTAACCAACAAGCATATCTGACCTTGTGTAGTCATCTTCAACAAGCATGTGCTTTGGAATTGGTGAGTACCTTCCTGGAGAGATGGGCGGCAGGGAGGTTTTGTATTCTAAAGTGCCATTGTTGCCAGAGAGTAGATGGTTTTCCATTGGTGGAGAATAAGCTAAGGGTCGGGGGGAAAAAAGAAAAGAAACTTGTTATATGGGTAATTTGGTATGTCATGCTATACTTCAGAGAATGTGTTAAAAATAGAAAGGCTTTTCTACATGCCAAGGATTTTCTTGTCCTCCAAGAGTGGAGAGTTGCTGTTTGCTTGCATTTAATATATACAAGCACATGGTGATCTTTAGGATGAGAAAGATATAATAACAATTAAATCTGTAACCCCAGTAAGTATAATTAGGTGAAGAGAATAATTGAAGGAGAGATTCAGCACACACATTTTCAGAACAATGATTAATTTTCTATTAAAATAAAATGTTAGCTTTCTAATTGTAGAGCTCACATTCTCTTCACGTAATTAATAGCCAATCACCAAAATCAAAAGGCTCCTAAGAAGTAGGCTCTTGTATGAGATTTTTCTCCCAAAATATGCTGTATTCTCATCCCAGAAAGGCCAGGAACTCTGGCTTTTCTTGTCCATTCCTCCTCTCTAATTTATCTTCCTTTTAGGTGATAACTGGATCTGGTCCTCTCTGTCTCTACTCAAATCTATTTTACACATTGGGATGAAGTAAACCCTCCTGAAATTCCACTGTGATCATGCTGTTCTCTTGCTTAAATGCTTTCCATTGCCACTATGTATTGAAGACAATATAAAATCTCCTCTTTACCATTCTTAAAAAATTAATCCATTTTAGTATCTCCCTAACACAGATCCTATGGTCCTCACACATGGCCTGTGTGCTGTGACATCCATATCTTTGTTCTACTATACCAACTGCCTATAATTTATGTCTCCTACCCTATGTCACATGTTGAAATCTCACCCATTTTTCAAGATACAGTCCAAATGCCACCCTATGCATAAAGATTTTTCTGATCATCCAAATACAGATGATATATCTTCTTCCTTTGAATCCCCAAAGAACATTTATTTTTACATCTCCCATATCATGTACATACCTCGTATTCTGCCAAACATTGCTATTTATATATCTGAATTAGCCTTCCTTCCAACCAAGCTCTTTGAAGGCCATGCTTATACCTCCTCTGAAACCCACATATTATCTTACAAGATATCTTGCACATACTGAAGTTACTTAATACATATTTCTTGAATTTATTGGGCAGTTTTGTTTTCTCCCTTTTCTCTCTTTGACATTGACCTTATATGCCTTTCATAAAGTGGCTCACAGATTCTCAAGGCTGATTTTCCTGAATTCATCCAGTTTGAAAAACTCTGAAGGTTAAAACTCTTTCGTATCCTATGGTAAGGCTGATCTCAGCTTACTGCTTGCTTGAAAAAAAAAGAGATATATTTTGGGGGCAAGTTGTTTTAGAATCATCATAAAGAAAAGCAATAGCTAATGTAATGGGTGGTTAACAAAATTATTCAACCCTTACATTTCTCTAAAGAGAAACATTTACATCTAAGAAAGATTATACAACTTGCTTAAGACCATAGTACTAATTAATAGCAAATCCTAAAGACATCCTGAGTTCCCAGTCTCATAATTGGACTCTCAAAATTTCAGAATGAGCAAGCTTACTGTTGTTGACAAAACTGTCCCTTAAATTTACATAAAAAGTGAACTGTTTCTAAATCTAGTGCCCCCACACAAAACCATAGATGAGGTTGTTGTCGACTCATTAAGAAGAGGAGAAAACACGGGGCTTATGCAGCAGTGGACTTTGTGGGGACCCCAACACAGTGTCTCATTAGTTAATCGTTAGCTGTGGCCCCACAAGCCCCCATGTCCAGCTCACCTCTACTGCCATAGTGACTGATAATTTTCTCTGTTTTCCTTGCCAATATAACAAATTCAAGTAAAGGTAAAAGCTATGATAGTGATTGAGGATCATGATTTCACCACTCAAGTGCAAGATCTCCTTCCCCAGGAAAAAGCATAAAGCTATCTCTGGCCTACTTTGTCAGTCTTTCCCTTTTCCACTCTACTGTTAATACTACATACATCTGAATTAGGAAGAGATTTTTATAGCATGAAAGCTATCATGCCTTAAGTGCTTGAGAAACAGCCTTTAAAAATGTATTACCCATATACTTTTGTAATCACAGTGTCCACTACATATACCATTAAGCCCTTCCATAATGGTAGATCTGGCAACTCATCGGGATGTCCCACTTTTAAAACACTAGGTTAAGAGTTTACAAGGAAACACGAGCATGAAGTGCAGGATACTCTCTCTGATGTATTTCCAGAAGTTAACATGAGGGATGGTGCAAGTAGAAGACTTTGCCAACAATTTTATAAAATTCCAATTTTGCGGACCTGGCATGCTATTCAAAGATGACACTAGTGTGGTACTTACAATGAGTAATATCAGGTGGACCATAAGGATCAGTCATATAAATGGTGGTGGGTTTGCCAACTTTTAGATAAACTACGTCTGATGTGTTCTTCAATATTGCTACTGCCTCTTCATGTGTTACTTCTTCTAAACTGTAATTGTTTACCTGAAATGGAAAAAAAATCAATATTAGAGTTAAAACTATACATTTGAAGAGAAATATTCAGGCAAAAAGAGATCTGGAATTATGACTTGATTTAAAGATTAAATTGTAATAATCACTGTCTAGTGTGACATCACTATGTCACACTTTGATAGAACAGATGAATGGCATTAGTCAAAGCAGATAAGGTACAGTCATTAAGACCCAAAAACAAGGTTGCTACTGCCTTTTTTAAAATGAGGAAGTGATATCTTATAATGGAATTCAGAATAACATTTGTACAAAAAGGAAATAAGCAGTCAAATGCCATTTTCATTATGTTATAGTTTTGCGATTACAAAAGTAATACATATTCATTGAAGAAAACTAAAAAAAAAGAAGAAACAGAAAATTATGCATAATCTCCCTACTTGGATATATTTAAATAATTATGATTCTATTTTACATATTGTTTTGAAACCTGCTTTTTAAACATAGAGTGATTATTTTTGTCTATAACATTAATGTATTTCAACAACATAACTTGTTTTCTACAGAGCGTTGTGTTGCATGGCTGCAACATGATAATTTAATTAACCTCTTACTAGACCATGTTTAGTTTGCTTCTAATCTTTTTGCTACTATAATATTGCAATTAATTATTTTCTATATTGTACACAACTTTGATAATTTCTTTGGGATAGATTTATCCACCCAAGTGGAATTGGTAGACCAAACTATATGAGCATCATTAAGGCTTTTGATACCTAGTCTCAAAGTGCCCTCAGGAAAGACAAACAAGTTTACTCTCATACCAGCACTGTATGAGAGCCACATTTCCCTATTGCTCATCAAACCTGGATTTTTTCACTTTAAAAATAGTTCCCATCAAAATGTCATTTAACATGAGTCCATTTTCCAAGGAAAGAGTGCTAATGTTGGAACATAGGGCTTTTCAGGTGAGCAATTCAAGGGTACCCTATAGCCATCAGCTTTAACAGAAATGCCACTTTCTTTATTGCACAGAAAAGCCTGTAATACAAATGCAATTCTTACTTCATGGCAGTGGCATTACATGGTGGATCTCTGCAGCACTTCTCTGAAATGATTTTAAGATGATCTCTCCAAAAAGACTTAGTTTCCTCACTTTGAGGAAATGAGAATAAATATTCAGGAAGTATTTTAATTACCTAGGTTATTTTTATTTGGCTACTGTTTTTCAAAAAGATATATTTCATTGTGCATATTTGAGGTTTATAACATATTATGTAATACATATAGTAAAGTGGTTACTATAGCAAAGCAAATTAACATAACCATCATCACACAGTTACTTTTTTTGTGACAAGAGCAGCTAAAATCTACTTATTTAACAAAAATTCCTAATATAATACAATTTTACCAACTACAGTCTTCATGTTGTACATTAGATCTCTGACTCCTGACCTCAAGAAATCCTCCCGCCTTGTCCTCCTAGATTGCCAGGATTACAGGTGTGAGCCACCGTGCCCAGCCTGATCTCTAGACTTGTTCATCCTATATATCTGTCACTTTGTACCCCTTAACCTATATCTCCCCATTTTACCCATCTCTCTACAATCATTGTTTTATTTTATATTTCTATATATTTTATCTTTTTAAGATTTTATATATAAGTGAGATCATGCAATAGTTCTCTTTCTGTGTCTGGCTTATTTCACTTAGTACGACAGCCTCCAGGTCCATCCATGTTGGATCTCCTTTTTTAAGGCTGAATAATATTCCATTGTGTGTATTTGTGTGTGAATATATATCTATATATTATATATTCATCCATTGATAGACACATAGATTATTTCCATATCTTGGCTATTGTGACTAATGCTGCGATGAGCATGGCAGTGCAGATTTCTTTGCAAGGTGGCAATTTTAACACCTTTGAATATGTAACTAGAAAAGAGATTGCTGGGTCATTTGGTAATTCTATTTTTAAAGTTTTTAAAAGTCTCCTTACTGTTTTCCATAATGGCTTCCCCCATCTATGTTCCCTTTAACAGTATACAAGGGTTCCTTTTTCTCCACACCCCCACCAACATTTGTTATCTCTTATCTTTTTGATAATAGCTATGCTAATGGGTATGAAGTAATATCTCATAGTGATTTTGATTTGTATTTCTCTGATGATTAGTTATGTTAAGCACCTTTTCATAAACCTGTTGGCCACTTTTGTGTCTTTGGAGAAATGTCCATTCAAGTCCTTTGCCCATTTTTTAATTAGGTTATTTGTTTTTCTATTGTTGAGTTGTATAAGTTCTTCACACATCTTAGATATGAACCCATTATTAGATATATGGTTTGAAAATATTTTTTCCAATCCATAGGTTGCTTACTTTGTTCATTGTTTCCTCTGCTGTGCAGATTTTTAGTTTGATGCAGTCCCATTTATTTATTTTTCCTTTTGTAGCCTGAGATTTTGATGCGATATCCAAAAAATTACTGCCAAGGCCAATGTCAAGGAGGCTTTCGCCTGTTTTCTTCTAGGAGTTTTATGATTTCAGGTCTTATGTTTAGGCCTTTTATCCATTTTGAGTTGAATTTTGTGTATAGTGGAAGATTAGGGTCCAATTTCCTTCTTTTGCATATGGAACTCCCATTTTCCCAGTACCATTTACTAAAGAGACTATCCTTTCCTCATTGTATTCTCTTGTTTCCTGTGTCAAAAATTAATTGACTGCATAAGTTTGGATTTATTTTGGCTACTATTTTTTTTAACGGAGTGATGCTTTAGTTACCTTCCGCCAAAATGATGTGGAAATAAATACTCCAAGAGCATTGAATTGAATCCCTATAGCACATATTCTCTGTCTTATCTAATTAGCACTCTAGTCATATAATACCCTGTAGCACTGCTGTTTTTTACTATTATTTTCATGGGCCAGTTATTCCTTGGTAATGTAGCCCAGGTTAAAGACTCTGAACTGGAGGAAATTGAATCTGGCTGATGTGTTTGAATGCTGACCATGAGCTCTCCACTAAGCTGTAAGCATCTCTATTGGTCCTTACATTTCTCCTCTAGATAAGTGGTATTTTCTTAAATCATTTTTTATTTCCAGTGTCTGGCATTTGTTTATACATTAATCAAATGTTTACTGCATACCTGTTATGTGCCAGGTACTGTTTTAGGTATTAGACATATGATAAACAATAAGAACGATAATTATAACCATAGCAAACACTTATATAGCTCATATTGCATGTCAAACATTATTTTAAAGTGTTTTCTATCTACTAACACAATTAAACCTTCACAACAACTTCTAAGGGAGCTATTATAATTACCTTAATTTTATAGATAAGAAAGGTGTGTCTCCAAGACATTAAGAAATTTGATCAAAGTCATTGATTTGATAAGAGGTAGAGGAAGAATTCAATGCCAGGCACTGGGCTCCAGAGACCATACTCTTTGTCACTCAGCCATACTGCTTCTTCCAGATAGACAAACTCCCTGCTCTCATACCACCCACATTCTAATAGGATACAGCTGTTTGTAGAATGAATGGATAGAAAAATAGAATCATGTGGATAGCGAGAATGCTGGGACTACAGGTATGGAGAACAGAATTGATAATGCCAGCCCTTAATAATAGACAAATAAAAGCAATACTACTACTAATAAGAGCTAATATTTAATATATATGTCATATATTTTGGGAGTACTATGTCATATATGTTGAAATGAATCATGCAGCTTATCTTCACTATATCTCCATCAGGTAGACACCAGTAATTAGGCCCATTTTACAGATGAGAAAAATTGGTGTTTAAAGAGGTTACCTTGAAACAAAGATATTACACTGTCTCCAGGCAAAGTCATCAATTGTATCAGAAGCCTCCTTACAATATGAAAATCAGACTGTACTTATGTGCATTTAAGCTAGAGCTTAAATCATCCACTCTTTCTTCCTTTAGGGGAACATGGTCTCCTTCCAAGTTTACATATAAAAGTAATATGAATTCCAAAGTGTTATAAAAGCTTTAGCAATCATTGTACTTCCTGCTTACTCCAGTGGTGACAGCGAATCACATCATCCTAATACACTGAGTAGTCAAAAAATAAATAAATAAAACAGAAAGTAGCTTAATATATTTTACTGTCTCTTCACAACCTTTTTATGTCTTTGATTAATTACTTATTTTAGGGCAGTACCACTTGTGCCTAGATAACAAATATTTACATGTAATGTTCATATTTAATGGTTTAAAATGTGTAGTGAAGTGGGTGTTTTCTCTAAAAAAAAAAAAAAAAAACAAGTAAGGCAGTTTTGACTATTGTAACCATGGCCTCCTGAAACATCCATATTGAAAAAAAAACAGAAGAGAAACACCATTTGGAGACGACAAGCAAATAAAAAAAAAGATCCCGAAGGCGAGAAACTAACTGGATTAGATTGTAAGTGGCACCAAAGCTCTGTTTCTGACAAAGGCTCATTGTCTCTCTCCATAGAGTACAGAAGGTACACAGCTCATTAGATTATCAGTGAAAGAGAGATGTGGCTAGTGCTTATTAAATTGAACCTTTTGCTATTTTTAAGGTGGGCAGTGAAATGATCCAGAAAATGTTAACTTCAAGTGTGTCTTCAGAGAGTGACTCTCAGACCACTAGGAAAATCTTTAGACCAACAAGCAAACATTGAAGAAAGGGTAGAGGTGAGAAGTGGGGAAAGAGAGGATACTGGGGGGAGAATAGTGGTAGCTTAAAACAGCGACAATTCAGTTAGTTTCTATTTGGTGACTAAGTATTGAAAAATTTACATAGATTTCAGTCATGGAACAGGTGGTATTATGATATTGGCAGCAGAATGGAGTGATTAGGAGAAAATGCTTCTGAATCACACAGACTGAGATTTGAGTCCTGGCACTTCATAGCTATGTGACTTTGGGAAACATATTTAACCTTCTAAGCCTCAGTTTTGACATCTGCAAAATAGGAATGAGAATAGTCACTGCCTGAAAAGGTTATTGATTTAAATATGTTGGCCTATGTAAAGTCCCAGGCACATTAAAGTACTTAATTAATGTTAGCTTTTATCACTATTACTATTGTCATCATCCATTTCTCTTCCAGGAAACAAGATTTCTTGGTGAAAATTTTCGCTGATCATTTTCCTGTAAACATCTGTGAACTGATGAGTTTAATTAGGGTACTGCTGATGAAGCTTCTGTGTTTATCTTTTTAAAAATTCAGAATAGTATGGGATTTGGACCAAAAAGTGCTCTTTTGTGCTGAAGTCTTCAAAATGTTTTTCACAAAAGTGAATTTGTTTGGGTTAATTATGTGTGTGCATTATATCCTATGAACTCTCGAGATAAAGAGCCTACAGCTGGAGCTGATTGTATGCAGAGAGAAGGGACACTACACTGATTGGCTAGTTGCTCTTGTCATTGTTTTTTATTGTCTTCCCCGCCCCCCACGGTTTGTATCAAGTATCTGCCTATAACGGTGAACACAGAGCAATTGGCCTGGTTTCAAAAAAATCCTGTAAGTTTGATTGAAGTGCTCTCTGTGGGGTGCACCACACAGAGGGGGCCATATGTGCAGCCTGGCCGTGTGTTTGCAATAGGAAAGAGGCCAAGAAAGAGAGGCTGGAGGTGAGAAGACTTATTCTCTCAAACGGAAGAGGGAGCATTGAATTTGAGCTTGATGCAGACAAAGAAGAGCAAATCAGCTGAGGATACAGATGCCAGGAGACTTGCAAGAAGGGGGCATGGCAAGTTTTGTGGGAATTCAAATGAGTGTAAGCAAACATATGTGTGATCATAGAAAGGAGGGAGGTGTGGGGGCATGAGAAGGTGTTAATCAAGAGGAACAGGCAATGTGCAGACGGTGAGATACTGACCTTTCCATGTTCCTGCAGGAATGTCATCATGGTGGGACAAACTGGGAGATGATTAGGAACATAAAGGTTACTTAAGACATAGTGCAAGGAAATGTGGGACTCTAGAAACACTGGAAAGAAAAGCACAAACTCTAAAATTAACTTTTAAAAAAGGAAACAAAATGGTTGATCATATTGCAAGATAAATTAAAAAGGGGACCAATCCAATGCAGTAATGCCAATGCTATGGAAATAATATGCATAAACCAAGGACTAAATCTCTATAGTATACTGAAATTAATTGTCATAATAAAATTTATTTTTACACTATCAGTAAATAGAAAACATGTTAGTGATGGTTAGATTTGGATAATATCTTCTTATTTTGCATCTTTTTAGAAATTAGCATGCATTATTATAGTTATGGTTAGAAAAAAATTTAACCGATTTGAGCAAAAACAAAAACTTTAAGAAAGAACAGAAACTAAGTACAGTGGCCTCATTATGAGACACATACAGCAAACTCTCGTGAATAATGAAAATCAAAACAGGAAAGAAGGAAGTTAATTTCTCATGCCCAGTGAATAGACTTAGATTTATTAGAAATAATGGCCATATCTTATTTAAACCTTGTGTTTCTAGTAATAAAGGCAACTTGTTGTAATGAGAGTGATTCTAAATGTAGAACCAGATCTGGTTTCAATTCTTAGTTTCATGAATTTGAGTCAGTTAACATATTTACTAAGTATTCATTTTCTTATATGTAAAATGGGAATTATAATGATTTGTTGATTTGTTGTGTTTATGAGAAAATGATACCATACACTTGAAAAGATTCTGTGTAATGTTAAGCAGTATACAAATAGAAATAAAACTATCATAATTAGACATATGTGGAAATTATCACTCCCTACCTTGTATAACACTTAACTCTTACACGGCCTCTTCCCACCTCCCAGAATGACCTCAACAAGTGATTGGATTGTATTCATTTCTGTGTTTCCCTACCTGATGCAATGTAAATAATTGACACTTAAGAAATGTTAAAATAAAAAACTTAATAGTTTTAAAAAATAATGACTGCAGCATACCAAAGAAAAGTGATCAAAATTCTTTATTTTATAGGAAGAATGAGATATTTGTGTTGAGTTTCTATTTTATATTTATGTTAGGTTAGAGAGGAAGAGAATAGCAATGAAGGTCAGTCAAGCAACAATACACATTTATTGGATACTTGTTCTGTGCCAGGCATGGGATATGAGGATGAAAAACTAGGTACAGAATGTGAGCATTGGGTCACATCAGTTTATAAAGTACACAATCCAAGTTCCAGCAATGTGAATTTTTTCTTACTCCATTAATCACTGATGCTTTTCTTAACCTTTTATTTCATATAAAGGGAGAGAGCAAGTGAGAATGATATTTTGATTGACTCAAGCTTCTTCTATTGCAGTGATTACCAAAATGGACAGTATAGTATGAACCCCAGGGCAATCCACCGGGTACAGGAAGAAAGCATTGGAATTTCTATTAATATTTATTACATTTATCTTTATAGTATAATTTTTATGTTTTAAAATGTAAATAATATATTAGTATAGTGATATACATATACAATTTAAAGTAGAGAAATATGCACATATTAGGGATAACTTTTGTGTTTTACTGATGGGGTATGTGCTTAAAAGAATTTTAAAATGACACTGACATATGAGACATGTAGAGCAAGTTCTGTAACTAGGGTTATTACACTGTGTATAAATAAATAAAAAAGGATATAATAGAAGGCTTTAACCCCCAAATAAAATGTGTCATTGCAATTGCATTGTATTATAACCTATTACATTTGCAATAAATCAGAACGGAGTCTAAGAGGTAAATATCCAAGTTTTTTTTCCTAGTGTTTCAGAAGTGACTCTAACTGCAGGGGACAGAGTTTTAAGGGTGAACTATTCTAAATGCTTTTCAGGTCATTGAAGAAAATTGCTAAATGGCACTCTACTGGCTTGACAGAGCATTACCACCAAAATCATCCTTAGGAGAGGCATCAGCAGCAGAATGGGCTAGGATGTGGTTAGGTCCAGGAAGGACTGTGGTTCTTAGCCTGGATGCATATTAGAATCATTTGGAAAACAAACAAACAAACAAACAAACAAACAAAAAATTTAAAATGTAGCATAGCCCCTATCCCAGAGATTCTAATTTGATTATTCAGGATTGATTGAGGATTGGGTATGCATAGTATTTGAAAGCTTAACATGAGATTCAAATCTGTAACCAGAATTAAGAATCAGAGGGATTGAGTAAATTGGTGAAAGGAATTTGACTTTAGGACATCAATATCTGGATCTGAACCCTAATTTCACAATTTACTAGTTATATGGAAATCTCTTTGTTATCTGAGTTCTAGCTTTCTCTTCTGAAAAATAAGAATGACAGTAATGACTGCCCTAACTACCTCTCAAGGGTGGGGGTTCAGAATAAATGAGGTGCTATAGGCAAAAACTCTTTTCAAGATGAAAGCAGTGCGTTGGAAATAAGAAAGCATCATGCTCAGAGAATTATAGCTCTTGGTTTTAAGACATCTAAGATTGGTAGAAGCAATGAATAAGTATACTTCAAAGTCCTCCTGTTCACTGTTCATTATTCAGATAATGTCTACATATCTGTATTATCTTCAATATGATTTTGTTATTGATACTTGGATAAAATTAGACAATTTTGTAAATCTACCAAAAATAATAATGTAAATCCTCACAACTAACATTCATTCAGAAAATTATATTGTTTCTATTCATAGTCCCTAAATCTATTTGATATTCTTACCATAGCATATTAATTTTGGAATAAAATAAGAGATGCTCAGACACAGAACATCCCAAAGTATATTCCATTGAACACTAGCTGTAGATGTTTTATAAGTACTACTTTAAGGATTCCATGATAAAAGAAATTTGAAAATTATAGTACTATTCAAAATTAAATCAGTTTTTTGACTGCAGGACTTCACAGACTTTTTAATATGCTAAAATTTATTGAGAATCTACAAGAGGGGTGAGGTACAAGTTGTAGAATTTCTCAAACTAATCTGGTCACAGAGCTTTTTCACGTTACATATGAATGAGACTAATATTTTAAAACACACTTTGGAAAATATCAATCTAATGTAATGTTACTATGGTATAGAGGCCAAAACAGAAGACCAAAGATGTACATGACTTGCCCAGAGTAGATTAGGTGGACTAGTAGCTGTCTGTGACTAAAATCCACTGTTCCCATCTCCAAATCCAGTGTCTTTCCGCTTGACTTCAATGCCTCTGTTATCTTTCCCCTCATCTACCACTTCCCTTTAGGGAAAGAAAACATACAGACTCATTCTCTGTAAAAGGTGTACATGTTCTCTCACTGACAGTTTTTTTCAAATGTCAAGCAGAGGTTATGGAAAAAAAGAAACTAAGATTTTAAACCTTAAATTACAATGTGACAAGGAGCTTTGACAACTAATAACTAATGCTATCCCTGTAGAGAAGATAATCAAATGATCTTGGATTCGAAGTTTCCGGTATTGTATAGAAAAAGGGGGAGAATATCACATTTTTGTAATATATTTGGCTTTATGTAACACCTTGGTAGGGCATAATAAAAACCAGTATGTAAAAATATGTAAAAGAATTTGAAAATCATTGATGCCATTAACCTCTGACCATCTCTGAAATTAAAGGCCAAGAGATAATCTTTTCAGTCTGAAACTACTCTAACCTACTGGTACAATCCACAAAAATCAGATATCACTGTCACTCCACAAAATAAAAAAAAAAAAAAAAACTGAATTCCAAAGAACAATAAATGCCAAGTAGCAATGGAAATTAAATATATATATATAATTTTGGAAAAGAGAACATATACCATGTATTTGGGTAACCCATGAAACAAGAGTCTGACATTATAGCATCTCATTTAAAAAACTAAAAGGGTTATTGCAAATGTGAGAGATAGGATAATTTTTCCTTATAGTAGAATAAATGCAAAGGTCAGATGCTACAATATTACCTGGGTTTTTGAAGTGGGGAATAAGACTGTACGGAATCTGAAGAAGTTTTGTTATAAGTGTAATCTATTTATAGAAGACAAATGAATGTGCAATAAAACTTACTGGAAGAGTGAGAAAAAAATGTATAAAACATCCTAAAAAAACTGGCAAGTGGAAAAGTGGTAAGACATAGTTATTTCAAACATATGTGGAAGAGGGATTAGTTTTCACCTTTCTGTTTTCCAGGGACAGAGCTATGAATAAAGGGAAAAATTATAGGAAACTATATTTCAACACAATTTTAAGAGAAAAAATTCTAATGACGGTTATTACCTAATGAATAGCTTTGGAGAGGTATTAAATTCTCCATCCTTAGAGGGGTTCTGTCAGAAGGAAGGGACTGCTTCACACGGTTGCTTTTCCAAAGGATTCTAATGTACCAAATGAGAGTTGGAATAAGATGACATTTAAGATAGGTACTTTTCAATTCTGAGATATAAGAAATTCTTGGGGGAAAAAAGTACCTAATAAATATGGTATGATTCAGGTGGTGCCCAATATTATAGCTATTTTATTTGAGAAACTGAAAGGGTTATTATTTAGAGTCTTGGGGGAAAAAAATGACTGTGTTCCTAGCATAGGACAGATGCTGAAAGACTTCCTAAATTGTGGGTATCGAAAGTCTAAACAAATTAATGGAGTTTCATTTTAGGCCAGTTTACTTACAGAACTCTGAGCGAATAATATAGGACGAAATTTTTCCTAAGAAGTGAGAGAAGGAAGTGGTGCAAATTGCTTTAGAAAGAATAGTATATTTAGAGAAAAATATGCAGAGTGCAGTACAGCTGGTGCATCATAGACTCTAAATCATTTGTACTTCCTTTGGGGGAGGAACACAGAAGAGGAGGAAAACACAAAGGATATGAATGTAGGGTAGTAAAGGGAAGAGGAGGTGGAAAGAATGACAGAAGGAGAGCACTAATAAGTATTTTTGGGTTGAAGCAAGATAATTGTTCTTTTAGTGTGGCTTCAGTGATTTTTTTTTCTTTATTTTCTTTCAGGGTTATTTTTCTTACAGAGCATTATAAAATGAATCATTTTCTTTCATTTCCAGATTCAGCTTGGCAGTTGCCTTGGAAGTACTAATTATGTTTTCCTTACATAATAGGGGAGAGACCTATTATTTTTGAAGTTTCATTTTTTTTTTAAACACTATGCTTTAAAACTCAAAACAGTTAAGGATTATGTCACAGCTATTTTTGAAATCATTATATTACCAATGAATATCAAGAAAATGGTAATGGAAAAATAGCGTGGTGCCTGGAAAATCCTCTGACAGAATTGTTTGGACTGATTTTTTTTTTTTCCCCAAGAATAAGAAAATAAAGCTAGAAATTTAAACATAACTTCAAGAAATGAGCACATAATATCTAGCATAATTTTGCAATAGCAGCACTTGAAGAAATACCAGAAAAGCTATCTACACACAAGCTCTTACAGAACAAGTCAAAGGTCAAACCAGTCATACTCTCTAAGACCGTCATGACTTGAGAATAAGAGTATCCTATTCATTTGTCAGGTTAGCACTGTGTAGAAATTGGTTGTCACAATTTATTTTATTCCCGAGTTAACATTTCAAGTAATAAATGTTTATATTCTAGAGAGAAGTTATTCAGATCTTATACCCCAATAATAACTTTTCTATTTCAGAAGATAAAACAATATCATAAGAACCAACTTTTACATCAAAAGCAAACAAACAAAAAATAGTTTTAAGAATTTCTATTTCTTTTTTTTAGAGATGGCCCAGGATTATTATTGATTTCTTTTTGTATTTTTTGCATCTTTTTTCTTTTCTTTTTTTTAATTTCAGAATATTATGGGGGTATAAACATTTTGGTTACATATAATGCCTTAGTTTCGCACAAGCCAGAGCTACAAGTGTGCCCTTCCCCCATACAGTGCCCTCTGCATCCATTAGTTGTGAGTTTACCCACCCCCACTGGCCTCCTCCCACCTGACTAGCACCCAATGAATATTACTTCAGTGTGAACACCGAGTGTTGATCAGTGAGTGCCAATTTGATGGCGAGTGCATGTGGTGCTTGTTTGTCCATTCTTGTGATACCTCATTTTGAAGGATGGCTTCAAGGTCTATCCAGGATAATATAAGAGGTGCTAGTTCACCATTGTTTTTTGTACTTGAGTAGTATTCCATGGTATACATATACCACATTTTATTAATCCCCTCATGTATTGATGGACACTTGGGTTGTTTCCACAATTCCTTGCAATTGTGAATTATGCTGCCATAAACACTGGAGTGCAGATATCTTTATTATATAACGTCTTTCTTTCCTTTGGGTAAATGCCTAGAATGGTACTGCTGGATCAAATGGTATTTCTATTTTTAGCTCTTTATCTCCAAATTACTTTCCACAGGGGTTGTACTAATTTGCAGCCCCACCAGCAGTGTAAGAGTGTTGCAATCTCTCCACATCCAGGCCAGCATCCATTGTTTTGGGACTTTTTGATAAAGGCCATTCTCACTGGCATTAGGTGATATCTCATTTTAGTTTTGATTTGCATTTCTCTAATGATTAGAGATTAGAGATGTTGAGCACTTTTTTAAATCTGTTTGCTGGCCATTATTCTGTCTTTTTTTAGAAAAGTTTATGTTCAGGTCCTTTGCTCATTTTTTAATGGGGTTGTTTAATTTTTTCTTGATAATTTTTAAGTTCTATATAGATTCTTGTCATCAGTCCTTTATTGGGTATGTAGCATGCAAATATCTTCTCCCATTCTGTAGGTTGTCTATTGGCTGTAATGATAATTTCGTTGGCTGTGCAAAAGCTTTTTAATTTCACCAGGTCCCATTTATTTATTTTTATTGCTGCTGTTATTGCTTTGAGGGTCTTCCTCATAAATTCTTTGCCTAGGCTGATGTCTGTAAGAGTCTTCCCAATATTTTCTTCTAGAATTCTTAAGGTTTCACACCTTAGGTTTAAGTTTGTTGTCCATCGTGAGCTGATTTTTGTGAGAGGTGGGGATCCAGTTTCAATTTTCTGCATGTGGTTATCCATTTTTCCCAGCACCATTTATTCAATAGAGATTCTTTTCCCCAATGTATATTTTTGTCTGCTTTGTCAAAGATTAGGTGACCATATGCAGATGGTTTTATATCTGAGTTCTCAGTCCTTTTCTAAAGGTTTATATCTCTGTCTTGTTTTGGTTACTATAGCCTTGTAGTAAAGCTTGAAGTCTGGCAGACTAATGCCTTTCAATTTGTTCTTTTTGCTTAAGATTGCTTTGGCTATACAAGGTCTTCTCTGGTTCCATAGGAAGTGTAGAATTATTTTTTCTAGA
>CAUYRT010086334.1:0-16904 GCA_963574885.1 Lepilemur ruficaudatus | reverse complement strand
TATCATGTAATCTTTAAATAGTTATACTATTAATAATATGTTTAAATGAAATACTCTTATCTGATAAATTCGGGATCTGCTGTCTTTATGTTATTATTGATCTCACTTTTCATTTTACTGTAATCTCTTTTCAGAGGGGTTTATTTTGTTGTATATTGGGCATTTAAATGTACTCCTTTATTGTGTTGTTGCTAGCATGAAATCACCCTTATTTAAACTCTGTCTGTGAAAGGTCTTTTAATCTTGGGGTTACAGCATGTTTCTCCAGAGAGTACTTTTATTCTCTTCTGCTCTTAAACTAAATTTGTTATATTTGAGAAGGTTTTAGTCACACAGGTATTTAAATTTGTCTGTGACCTATATAAGATCAGGCTTCTGTTTAGCAATTCTCAAAGTAATTGTGTATATGTTTGTGTGTGCAGGCATGTACACATGCACATCATTAATACAAGAATAAACACACAATTATATTTCTATTTCTTTCCTTTACCCTCCACTCAAAGCCAAGGAAAAGATACCCAGCTATCTTGTTCATTTCCCTCTGTGTTATTTTTCCTTCAGTTCACTGCTAGTGTTGGCTTTCATAAATCCAGACCGAATACTGGGGTCTTCTATCAAACCTATCTGCATTGCACGGGTCCCAGGCTTTATCTCTATTCTACCACAAAAGCATAGACTTAAAAATTCAACTCTAGGCCATCAGAGAAAATTTAGATGCTCCAGGAAATACACCATCATCAGTCCTCAGTACTGTTCTAAATTTGTTTTTTGTCTCCATCTCTGGTCTGTGCAGATTGTCTTATTTCACACTGGATCTTACATTTTATTTAGTATTTTATCCTGTCTCAAGAGAGTTTCTCTGGTCCTCCAGGCTACCATATTCCTAGTACCAAAAATCCAGTTTTGTTACTTTAAGAGTCATAACTGTCAAAAACAGAATCTAACATATAACTTAAAAATACAGAAAAAAGCACAACAACTTCTATTTCTGAGTTCCACACCCTCCCTTCACACAAACATAAACTACGGTTTAAATGAGTACTTAATTATACACTGGTAAAGCCGCTAGAAAATTTGGCAGACATTCTACTTTTAGAAGCACTCCACATAGATTTATATATCACGTTTTACATAATGAAGACTTCTTTCCCACCTCTTAGCAAAGCAAAGTAATAATAATGATAATAATAAGCTTCTTAAAAGAAGGAAGGGGATACATTGGGAAGGTTTATTAAAAATGTTGCAAGTTAAATGGTGGGTGGTGAATACACTTCTGATACAAAGTACAAGACAAGATTTTGCAGCCCACTTTGTCCCTAACTCCTCCATACCTTTGCCAGACTCTAGCAACTATCACTCTACTCTCTGTCTCCGTGAGATCAATTGTTTTTAATATTTAGCCCCCACATATGAATGAGAACATGCTAGATTTCTCTTTAATATAGTTAGATAAAATGAACAATATTTCTTAGCACAACAAAGTGACTACAATCAACAGTAAGTTAGGGTATGCTTTAAAATAAAAGAGTGGAATTTGAATGTTTCTAACACAAAGAAATGTTAAGTGCCTGAGGTGATGGGTACCTCAATTACCCTGATTTGATTAATTGGCATCGTATGTCTATATCAAAACCTCACATGTGCCCTATAAAGATATACAGATATTATGTACCCATAATAATTAAAAATAAAATTTTTAAAGAAAATTTTACAGCCCAAATTAAATGATGAGTATATGATTGTTTGAGAGCCCCAGTTTCTCTGCATTGTTGAGAGAAAGGCACAAAATTTAAACATATGGCTGAACCGCAGAGCCTCTTCCCTGCATTGTACCCATGTGGAGTTTCACGTATGGCTGTGCTCAACTTCTCAATCCTGAAATTAAGATATAATTTTAGACCACTGTTTGAGAAATTGTCTGAGCACATGGGCAATATTTCTTATTTTTCCTGCGGTTTGAAATGAAAGTATTGGAAAAGCAGAAATTCATGCTTTTAGCCTAGTTTCTTTTATTTTTTTTCTTCTGGTAATTCTGACTTTCTCAGGAAAGCCTCATTAGCCCTTTCATGAGCACTTGTGAATCTGATTAATTCTGTCTGCCTGCTTAGGTATGAGGCAAGAAGCCTCTTCTACAGAATTATCTCTCATGGACGGTGTAGGCAACATGCAGAATATTTTTTTCCATTAATTATTGCAGAAGTGACTCTATGCCAATTCAGAGTCTAGCATGTAAAAGTACTGACAGTTTCTGTCCTTTTTTTTTTTTTTTTTTGGAGAACTGAATAAATATATAAATGTCCTGTTGGCCTGCTGCAGAGATACTATTAAAAAATCCTTAAAAATCCATTGATAAGGAGAGGGCTAAGATCAGCCTTGATGATAACAACAGTATGGCTGAAGCCATCTTGTACCCTCCTGACAAACCCAACTACACATTAAACAGCATTGAGTGACTGACCCCAGTGACCCACATAGAGCAGAAGAATTATTCATGTGAGTCCTGACCAAATTCCTGAGCCATAAATCATGTGAATTAATAAAAGTGTTATTATTTGGAAGTAGTTTGCTTAATAGCATTAAATAAATGGAACACCTGTTAAGCAGAAATTATATCTTTTGTCAATAGTTGGGAAATATAATTATCTTGGATATGGAACTTCTTCAGCAACTACATTGTTTAAGAGTGAACTAGTAATTGGAACTGGATGATTACATTTGGATAAAACCAGCTTTCGAGATGAGCTGAATTCAAGTCAAGCAGCAGAAGATGCTACCTTGAATGAGATGATGATGATTAATCACACGTATTTGTTTTTCAAGCCAACAGTCATCACTGGGGAAATCAATCAGCAGAATCAGTTTCCACAACATAAAATCCATTCCTGTTGGCTGCAGATGGAAGTGGGTAACATATATGCTGGCAAAATCAAGGTAAGGGCCTCTTTCTAATGTAACTGCAGTCCTAATCATGTTGCGAAGTAGGGATTTGCAGCCAAGGAACTTCATTGAAGAGATCATTGATTTGTAAATTACCATGCTTCATGTAATAATGTTAGTTGCTATAATGAGTTCTAAGTCACAAGAACTAGGGAAAGATGTGGGAATACCTGTACAAGTAATAGGTCAGAAAATGCTGTACCACTTATTAAGCTATTGTCACTCAACTCAAAATCCACCCATCTTTTAGAGTCAGTTCTGAAATGGCTGGTGCTGGGAATCTGCACAGGTTTCTCCCCGTAAACTGGCTTCCTGTTACTGTGTGCGAGTAGGGACACTAGGTGGAGGAAGAAGAGATGAGCTCCTTATTGTTTGGCTTATGGTTCTTGTTAGCAACAAATAGCAAATAGCTTCAACCTGGCAACAGGAATAGGTTCAAGTAGCAGTTGGTTCCAGTTTTAGCTCTTTCAGTTCTCCAAAATCTGTCTTTTCAGAGATAACAGTACAAATCAGAGCAATCTGCTACATGTTTCTCTTTCTCGTCCACCACGTTTTCTTCATGTCTGTTCAGTTTTTCAATGTCCATTTAACCAACTCTTGTATCAATTTTTCTGTTAAAATAACTATTCTGCTTTCTGTTTCCCAGACTATACTGTTACATAAAGTACCATGGTAGCTAGTTCTTACCAATATGATATAGCAGAAGCATGTAGTTAAGACAACGTGTACCTTTATTCTCTTTCTCTCCCCTCTGCTAGCTAAATCATACAAGGGTGATACTGAAGCCATATGTTGAATACAATGGAACTACAGCATAGGAGCCTTGTCCCAGAATTTCTCTGTAAAGCAGAATCCTTTACCTTCCCCTGCTACCCAGTGTTGGATTCTGGTCAGTAAACACACATGCACAAACAATGTAAACACACACACACACACACACACACACACACACTAACTTTAATTGTTTATAGTTTACTGAGATTCTATATGGTTTGTTTTTGTAGCCACCATGATTCATCCTTATTACTACTTAAATGAATACACAAAATAATATTAATATATTAATTAGTTAATTATTATTCACTTATAACTATATTATAATTGATTATTATAAATTGATGTTACCTGATCAGTGTTAATACATAGATTTTTTTTGTGAGACAGCGTCTTGTTCTATTGCCTGGGCTAGAATACATAGATATTAATACATAAATTGATACTAAAATTGGAAAGCCATTGCAAAAAGATTTTTAATATGCTACATTGCCCCAGTGATTGAATGGAAGATTATAACACACAAAACAAGATGAATAACTCTGGATCTGTGTTATTCACACACAAAATACTTGGTAAATCTCTTGCCTGAAATAACTTAGAAGACAAATCAAATGATTGCTAAGCTGGGCAGAAAGGTTGAAAAACATCATTTTCACATTTGTTGGTTGTTATTGGATCTGTTTGGCAACACATAAGAAAGAGAAGAGAAACACAGTTTATAAGCAGAAATTCGAGGAGAAAGGGAAGACAGATATTTGAAACTTGCAGGATTGGAAAAATTGACAGCTTCTAGTCCCTAAATAACAGGAGATAGAATTTAAAATACTGTTTTATTGGCAAAGACAAGATGAGATTTCTTATTTCAATACAGTGATCAGATTTGGAAGATGCCCTGTTCAGGCCTCATCTCCTCAAGGTATCTAAGCTACTGTTAAGTTGAGATATATAACAACGCCAGAGAGCAAGGAAATAAAGACTGAGAATTATTTCGAAAAGAATGTTTGGTATAGTTACTCATACGTGAAACTGACTAGAAGTAAATACATCAGAAACCTAATAAGGTTTTGAGGGAATTAAGTTGTCAAAGAGCATTAGCCTTATCTAAAAATTCTGTTATTTTTTGGCAAATCTTAAACTAAACCTCAGTAGGAAGTGAGCTACAAAAGATGCATAGGTCCCAAAGACGACACATTCCCCAATACCAATTTCTGATATGCCTGGGAGAATAATAAATGTGGAAGAGCCTCTTGGAGGTTTGCTGCCTTTCACCCAAAAGCTTAAAGCTTTTGCTTTTTAAAGAAGAGATTCTTTAAATGTCAATTCGTCCAAGCTGATCGTGCAGTTCAAATCTATCTACTTACTGAAGTGTTTGTCCAACTGTTCTACTAATTACTGAACAAGAATAATTAAAACCGTTGAGTTTAATTGTAGATTTTTCTATTTCTTACATTGATTCGGGTAGTTTTTACTGTTTATATTTTGAGGCTTTCTTATTAGATAATGTCAACATTTAAGATTGTTATATTTTTCTTGTGAACTTCCCTTTTTATCACTATTGAATGTCTTTATTTTTGATAATAATTTTATCCTAAAGTCTACTGTTTTAATGTGTATGCCATATATTTTTCTATCCTTTTGTTTTCAACTTATTATACAGACAGCATAGAGTTCATTCTTGAATTTTTTTAATCCAGACTGAAGTTGTCTGACTTTTAATTGTAAAGTTTGGAGCATTTACACTTGATTAAATGTCTTAAACTTTTAAATTTATTCCCCCATCTTAGTGATTAATACTTGTTAATTCCATCCATTCTTTATTTCTTTCTTCCTTCTTTTCTATCTGTTTTTTGGCATTTTTTTCCAAATAAAATGCAAGAGCTATTAGTTTTTTAAAAAATTAATCTGGTAAGATTTAAGATTTATCCTTTCATTTCATCTTAGTATAAATATTTTCTAATTCAACACATTTCCTGCAGTTTTATGTCAAAAGCATTAATTCATGCTGTATATCTGTTGATGGGATGAAGCTAAGGGAAGAGACTGATGGTACGTTATTAAACATGCTACTCTATGGTTACATTTAGGTTATTAAGTATGAAATGTCTGATTTCCTTAAGTATTAAGTTTGGCAGTTGATATCTCTGACATTTCACTTTGACATTTCTTGTTTTATGTTTATTGTGAAGGCACATCCTCAGTCTTGCAAATGCATGGTTTGGCTCATGATTATGTTTCAAATTTTCTCTTACAGCAATTTTGTGAAACCATGGATAAGTCAAAAATTTGTGTTATTTTCAAATATGAGTTCCATTGTGGAACCAATGTAGTAGTGCAGGCAGCTCGAAATATCAATGAAGTGTTTGAGAAGGATGTGGCTAATGAACACACAGTATGTCACTGGTTTGAGAAGTTCCGTTCTGGTGATTTTAATCTTGAAAACGAGGCACACGATTGACCTGAGACCAAGGTGAGTAATGATGAGCTGAAAGCTGTAGTGGAAGCGAATCCACCTCATTCTGTGTGTGAGTTAGCAGCAAAGTTTGACGTTACTATTCCAATGATATCGGACCATTTGAAACAAATGGGCAAGATAAAGAAGGTGGACAGGTGAGTACCTCAAGAATTAAATGAGCATCAAAAGAGAAATCATCTCAAAGCTTGTCTTTCTTTGCTGTCATGACATAAAGGCAAAGCATTTGTACACCATATTGTTACATGTGATGAAAAGGGGATTCTTTTTGACAATTGCAAGCATTTGGCACTACTGCAACCAGTTGGATGAAATGATGAGGATACTTGTGATTAAGCAGCTGAGATTGGTCAATAGAGACAGGCCAATCCTCTTGCAAGCAACACTCGACCACATGTGGCACAAACAATGCTGCTCCAACTGCAGAGGCTGGACTTGGAAACACTGTGTCATCACTATATTCACCAGACCTCGTACCAACTGACCACCACTTCTTCCAGGCTTTGGACCACTTCTTGAAAGAAAAAATATTCAATTCTCAACAAGCTGTGCAAAACGCCTTTCGTGATTTCATCACCACTTGCTCTCCAGGCTTCTTCACTGCTGGCATAAACAAGCTACTGTTAGGATGACAAAACTATATCAATAGTTTAGGTGCATACTTTGATTAATTGTACTGCCTCTTGTTTGAGATATAATAAACTACACTTTTGTTTCAAAATCGAACATTTCATATTTAATGACCTAATAAAACTAAGTATTAACCCTATACATTGTCAAAGTGTGTGGCTCATTTCATCCACTAAAATACCTGAAAATATATCACTAACTTCAATATTTAATCAAGTGCTTCTATACATCAACCACCAAATTTGCATGATCATCCAGTCTAGCACTTCTTTTACAGAAGGAAATTCGGTTAGGCTGGCATAGTTTAGAATTCCTGAGAATTTCTTCTCTTCTTGTTCTACACATCCCCAAAAGGCTACTTCATCTTTTTTCCATGGCTTGAATGTCTATACATATGGCAAACTACACTATGCCATTACTATTCAAAGTATATAGCTTGGTCCCAGATCTTGCTCCTGAGCTCCACTCGTATTTCCAAAGGCCTCCTAGACAATTCCACTTAGATTGAAGCAGGCAGTACAAACAGCGTATTCAGATGACAGTTTATAATCTTACCTTTAAATCTGCTCCTCAAATACCTTATTTCCGTTAATGGATTTATCACTCACCTAGTTTCCTCAGATATGACTCCTGTTTTTCCTTATCTGTATACTCAATTGGTCTTTGGTTTCTATTTATGCTACAGTGACGGATAATTCCCTCTCCTTTGTGTTCTACTTACCATTTCCACAGACCACACCACATGTAGTCCTTTGTTTCTCACCTCTGTCCCCTCACCTCATTGCATCTTAATGTGCACCTATGTTGGTAGACTCTTCTCTTTACTTCTCCAGTCTCTACCCCACTAGCATGAGCATCGTCTGGAACTAGGGCCCAAATTCTTGGGAACACCTTAGACTTCCTGGATGAGTATTCTGTGGGTGCATTCCAGGAATCCTTGGTGATTCTGCTGCACATCAAGTGTGAGAATCACTGCTATACACTAAAGATGATATAAAAAATGTCCTTCCACTAATACATATTATTGTTAATGCCAATGCCAATATTCCTCTTCTCTTTGAAGCTTCAGAGTGAATGAGAGTCATAATACTATGGAGAAAATCTGGAATTTTCTCCTATTTTTTTTTTAAAATTAAGTCTACATTTTAAAGTAAATCAAATTTTATCTTTGGCTCTTTATTATTATTAACATATTTTTTAAGTGAACACTTGCACTTGAATCAACATCCAAGTGTGCTTTGACGCCAAAGTTGAGAACACATGACCTACACTAGCAGTCAGCAGACTAGAGCCTCGGCGCTGTTTCAGGCACTGGGAATATAGAGGTGAACAAACGAAACAAGCCTTTGCAGTCGTGGGACATATATTTGACTTGGGGGGTGGGGAAGAGATGGCTGACAATAAACAAGCATGCAAGTAAATAATAAGTAAGATAGTTTCAGAACATGATTCATATTGTGAACAAAATTAGGCAGATGGAATATTAGAAAGTGACTGTCAGAAGGCAGTGTCCTTGGGCTAGGTGTAGAAAATGACTTTCTGAGGAGACACCATCAAGCTGAGACTTGAGTGATGAAAAAGAACAAGATGGACAAAGTTTTTTGGGAGGAAAGGAGCTTAATATGTCCTGAAAACATAAAGGAGACCTGTGTGGTTGGAGCAAAGTAATTACTGTGAAGAGATGAGGCCCAGGCTAAATGTTTGTGAAACTCCTAATCAAGGATAAACTGTATCCTTTCGTTTCCGCTGTGTTTCACAGAAAAAAGTGATATTGATTAAAGGCTGTTTACTATTCTGTTGTGTGTTAATGATTTATGTCGGTTGCAGTGCAAGCATAAATGATTTTTACATCAATGGTGACAAAATTAAGAACTTAAGATTAAAATGGGAAAAAAAAGGAGCAAGATGTATGTCCCCTTTCAATTAAAGGTTGAAATACTGCTCCCTACTCATCTCCACATCTATCAGGCTGTTTAAAGTGATAGCATTAAGCCAGATCTTAAAATCCCCCAAACCTAGTGACATGAGCACGTACAAAACAAAACAAAACCCAAAGACTATCAGTGATCAAACAATAGAAAGAACTGATGACTTGAACATGAGCAAAAAATAAGTTTCATGAATATATACAAATTTTCTTCCATATTTTTTATGGAGAAAGTGTTGGGTGACTGTCTGGGGACAGCAGAGGAATTGTCAAAAAGAAGAATATGCATTAATGAAACACTGAAAATTCTCACTAAGAATCAACAACTTCGGTGCTCGCTTTGGTAGCACATATCCTAAGATATAGAGATTAGCATCGTCCATGAGCAAAGGCAACACGTAAATTTATGAAGCATTCTGCATATTTTAAAATGGGAAAAGGACTTGAATTGACATTTCCCCAAAGACGGTATACAGATGGCCTACAAGTATATGAAAAGATGCTAAACATCATTAATCATTATGGAAATGCAAATCAATACCACAATAAGGATAACCTCACACCCATTAAAATTGCTTTAAAAAAACCCCCAAAACCAGCCAACCAAACAAAACCCACAAAATAATGTGGATGTGGCAAAATGATAACACCTGTGCACTGCTAGTGGGGATGAAAAATGGTGCAGCTGTTGTGGAAAACAGTATGGCAGTTCACCAAGAAATTAAAAATGGATACTATATGATTCAGCACCTCTGGATATATGTTAAAAAAACTGAAAGCAAAATCTTAAAGACATATTTACATACCCGTGTTCATAGCAGCACTATTCAAAATAGCCAAGAAGAGGAATCAACCTCTGTTCATTATGGATAAATAGGTAAAGAAAATGTGGCATATATGTACAGTGGAATATTATTCAGCCTTAAAAGATAGGAAATTCTGACACGTGGTACAACATGGATGAACCTTGAGGACATTATGCTAAATGAAATAACCCAGTCATAAAAAGACAAATGCTATATGATTCAAGTTATAAGCGGTATCTAGAATAGTCAAATTCATAGACACAGAAAGTAAAATGATAGTTGCCAGAGGCTGGAAGGAGGTGAAAATGGGGAGTTATTGTTTACTGAGTATAGAATTGTAGTTTTACAAAATGAAAAAAATTCTGAACATTGATTGCATAATAATGTGAATATACTTAACACTACTGAACGCTGTACACTTATAAAGAGTTAAGATGATACATTTTATGTTATGCAGTTTTCCATAATAAAAAAATAAATAAAGAATAAAAACTTGCAGAGAGGATGGAGACAGTGTCAACAGACCAGAACAGAGCCTGAGACATTGCAGATCAGGTAGGTAGAAAAGCGAGGTACTTGTGACTGTTAGACACACATAAAAATGTCATGCAGATTTAAAGGATTTATTGCTCCTCAAGTAGGGTAAAAACATGAACATAGAAGACCTTGCCCTCTGCAACTACTTGGATTGAAAGGCTAATTAAACAATGTTTTCCCTGACTTTTAAGAAAGGGCAAATGCTTAATAGTCTTACATAGATCTTTGTCTTCCCTTATTCAAGTTTGTTGAGAGACAGCAGCTTGAAAATAGCAAAAGGTAACAACATAGAGCAATTTATGATTCGACTCTGTTTTATGGTTTAAGAGCAAGTTCAGTTATGTTCTTATTTGATAGTGTTATCAGTCCCATTTTAAAGATAAGCCCATTGAGGGTCAAGAGATTGAGTGGTAGGAATTAGTAGTGGATCTACAGTCTACAATTTGAGAACTTGATGTTACAGCACTATGTTCCTTTGTTATAATTTACACGAGAACAAATCTTCTCTTTGCATCTACACATTGTCTGTAAATGTAGAGAAAAAAAATACGCCAATTCATGCGAAGCAGCTATCTATAAACTTGGTGAAATCATCTTACCACATGGCCCACTCAGAGTCCATTCTTTACTGTTTTTCTCAATACTGGCTGTAGTCAAAGACTTCATGAATGACTGTAGCTGAAGTAGGGAAAGGCCTGACTTGGATTTCTGAGAAGTCCTGGATTCATCACCTGGCTTTGTACTTGGTAAGTACATTTGTGTGGGCAAGTCTCAGTCACTGCAATTGAGTTTGCTCATTTGTAAAATGACTCCATGTACCTCATAAGGTTGTTACCGGAGTTAAATGAGGTAGCATATGTGTAAGCACTCTAAACAATAAAAGACTATACTAATGTAGGCTATTATTGTCATACGACGTCCTCATAAATCTGAGAGGAAGGACCCTAACCAAGAGTCAGAGAACACAAACAATATTGTTCTTATAAACCTTAAAAATAGGGTCTCTCAATGCATCATCTCTTGAAATAGAACAGTCAAATTAAAATATGAGGATATTCCTTTAGTAAATCACAGAGAAATGTGAGAACTTTTCTGCTCCACAAAATTCAGTGTCCTAGGTGTTGAATTCTTAGAAAATATTTCTTTCCTTCTTTAATCATAGGAAGTTACAAATTAAAATCATAGAATTTGATAGTTGGATCTATATGTATTTTATTTCTCTGTAACAAATAAGTAATGAAAACCTTGATGTTGAGAGATTTGTTATTGCTTCATGTTAGACGATCTGGGCCCAATTTGGATTCTAATCATTTCAGTAGGTGATTTTGATCATGCTCTTAAATGTTTATAATGTCATTCTTTAATTTTGTTTCTAACTTAGTTTGGGCTCTTCACAAACAGTGAAACCTTGAGACATGAGTTTGGGTGCAGTTAGTTTAAGGGAGAAGTAATCGCAGAAAGCAAAGTGAGGAAAGTAATGACACGGTGAAGGAAGAAAAACCAGCAGAAGGTGCGTCCCTGGGTTAGTTCCTGTAGTGGACCACTAAGCTCAAATGCCCTGCAGATTATCCAAGGAACCACACAGAATACGTCTCAAATGATACACCCACGAAAAGGAAAGCTGAGGTATTTATTCATATTCACGGACTCCTCTCTTCTACTGGTTGAGGCATGCTCGCAATCTGCATCTATGTGTAGACTGAGTGGCTTTTTAAGGCTTCAAGGACAGTCTCAAAGGCAAGAAAGCAGAGAGACACCATAGCACATACGTGTCAGGAGGGGCTGGCAGCATGCACCAAAAATAGATGTGCTGATTGAACGTGGTGTAGGCAAAGAAATATCAGTATCTCCCACCTCATTGGTTGCCATGAAGCCTAAGTGAATTAAGATATGGATGCATTTAGAATGATGCTGCTTGGCATATTATAAAAACCATAAATGGCAACTGGGGCTTTCACTAGACTAGGAGATTTGCTAATGGTAATTACTAATTGGTAGGGATTTTCTTCTGACTCCTCTATATTTACTCCTTTCTTTTCTATGCCTTTTATTTCATATTCCATTGTTAAGCACATCTTCCCATGCTTTGTACATATATATGCCAGTCTGCGAACACGAGTACTTCTCTCTTTCCATTAGCATTTTATAACATTTATTATCTATGTTGTCTTATTTAAATGGCAAACTGTTTGAAAAACAAGATCAAGTGTTTCATTCAACTTTGCTTAATTGTGTGGACCTAGAACCATCTCATGTATAGGAAGATGATTAATAAATACTAAGCATTTTAACGTGTTTTTAAAGTGAATGCCTTTCAATTGCCTTCACCACAGAATGTTACCAGTGTTTAAAACACGTGGTCTTATTACTTCAATGAAAATTCAAATTCATAGTTCCCATTAGCATTGCAGAGAATTTCTGGCCTAGTTTCCCTGGATATTAATGGACGTTCAGATCTTTAAATGAGCTTAATACAGGAAGAATTTTGGTATTCAAATAAAGTATTGCCCCTCTCTTTGCCTAGGGCTATAGAGAAAACAGTCATCATTACAGACTGATCAGATAACTTCAAAGAGACTTAACTGTCAGAAAAGACATTAACTACTACATAAACAACAAATGCATGGTCATTTGGGGTGCAATTTTCAACACAAAATGTAACTTATTGGACACAACTTTCTCTTGGCGTCCTCCTACCTTACTCATAGATCCACCTAATTCACTTTTCTGTTTCCTCTTTATTTAATTAGCTTTTAAATTTTGGACAACATCAGGACTGAATCTTTCGAAAGATTGTCTTCTCCATCAATCTATGTTCTCTCTCTCATCCAGTCTTTTCTCCTGAATTTCAGGCACATGAAACTGAGTGTGTTCTCAACATCTCCACTTTGATGGTATGGTAGATTGTAAATATTTTTTAAAAATTAAAAAAAAAAATCTACCAAATCTTCTTGCCTTTGCCTTTGCATCCCACTTTGCAATGTGGCATTCATAGGATGGTCTCACCAAGAGGATAAATTTTATTCTTTACCCTTTGGAATCTGGGCTGAACTTGTGACTTGATTTTTGTTATAATCAATTGCACTCAGTGGTAGGGACATTATGGGAGTTGCAAGCCAAGGGTTCAAAAGACCTTGCAGCTTCTACTCTTTTTCTCCCTTTCCACTCTAAAACTTCCATATTAAAAACAACAAACAAACAAACAAACAAAAAACCCAACTATAGGCAAAGCCATGTGGAGAAGAGATGGCCCATCCCATCAGAGGTCTCCTAGATCAACCAGCCCCCAGTTCATCCACCAGCTTATTGCAGCCACGTTAGTGACCCTAGCTGAGGCCAGCAGAGCTACCCAGCTGAGTTCAGCTCAGTTTGCTGACAGAGGTTCATCACCAAATAAGCCATTAAGTGTTGTAGTGGTTTGTTGTATAGTAATAGATATTTGATACTGATGTCGAATAACTATCACTAATTTAACATATATAAAAATGCATCCTCTTTGATCTCCTCAACTTAATACTTCACAATTTCCACTTTATCAGTAATTGGACACTTCAAACTTCTAATTTCTCAAGCCAGTAACCTTAAAGTCATCCTTGCAAACTTTTTTCCCCCTCTCATGTTCAAACCATCAACAAATCCTGTCAGCTCCTTCTTAATATAAAAAACTAAACCACTTCTTACTATTCTCCATCGCTTAAATCCTGGTTCAAGGCATTATCATCTTTCACTTGGATTATTGCAATTAAGTCCTAAATTGTTTTCTTGCTTCTGCCTTGATCCTCTGCAATCTATTTTCCTCAAAGCAATAAGAACAACTTTTAAAATCATAAATTATGTCATGTCATTTCTGTGATGAAAAATCATTTGGTGAAATGGTTTTGTGCTTCCTCTAAAAGTTAAACATATAATTACTATATGACCCAGCAATTTCACTCCTAGGTATATATCCAAAATAATTGAAAATATATGTTCAAAAACTACACATGAATGTCCATAGCAGAAATATTCAAAATACAGTTTTCATGAAATAAGCCCCAAACAAGGAAAGATGTAATATCTGCATTTCAACCCATAGTGAGAGGGGTCTTACTGGAATATATGCCTGGGGATAAAAAGCTGGAAATTCTTTCTAGTTGTAATAGAGAATTCTATCTAATGTATGAACAGTGTTAATGCAAACTTACCCCAGGTTATAGACTTGCATTAATTGTTTCACATGCATCCTTTTTGCTTATTTTTCTTCTTCTCTCTTTTCGTCTGCTATAATGATAAAGACACTACACAAATTCCCCAAGACATTTATGTTTATTTGGACAAAAATCTTCTTGCTTCCATACCTTTGTAAGTATATTAAGGTTATCAGTAAGTCATTTGTGGACAGGTAATGAACCAAACTCAGGAAGAATGTTGGTGCTGGTATCACAAACCTTGGGATTTACAAGGAACAGTCTAGTATTTTCAGAGATCCTCTTTCTATCTAGAAACTTTCCTCCACCTTAAAACAATTTACTTTGTTTGAGTAGACATCTAGAAGCTCAAGCTCTAATTTAAAATAAGTATTGCCATTTGCATGTGTCCAGTTTCTCCTTGAATTTTTAAACTCTCTTGCTTAAACAAAATATTGCCACTCTTGAAGTAGTTCTTGTGTTTTCTGGCACTTGTCCAATATCCTGTATACAGATACAGGATACAGATCTTTGCTTTAATCCTAGGCCTGTAGCTGATCTGAATGCTGATCATCATTCCACCTATGAGATGTCCATATAAAAAGAACAACACCTAATTTCTCCATTCATTTGCAATCACTTATTTCATATATGCATATGCAGACCAATTGTTCATGAAAAGTACACACTGGGCTTAGTTTGACAATTTTTTCCTTGCTTCTAAATTTCTTTCAAAGAAAAGAGAAAAAATCTTTATCAAACTCTTAAACATATATGCCATATGGACATCAGGCAGTTTTTTAAAACGATTTAGCTCATTATTGGCTTCTAGAAAAGACAAAAACAACAACTAAATTTTTGGAACAAAGATACCTTGTCACATAACCCCTAGGCATCTAATAAATATTGCTGAATGAATAAATATTAAAATAGACAGAGTATGGGTTTAGTCTATTTTGATCATACACTGAGTTATTCTGAATTCCTTCTTTCTGTACACAACAACGATCTGTGTGGTATAACTCACCCTCAGAAGCTGGCAACAAATATCTACATATCCATCAATTCACTGATTTATTCATTCATCCATTCAATCACATATTTGTTCAACTCATTTAGTCACTGAACAAATATTTACTGAGCACTGGTGGTGCCAAGCACTTTTTTAATTGTTGGGCATCCAGGAGCATGAAACAGACAAAGGCAGTGCAGCTTGACATCTACTAAAATAAGGGAAGGTACAAACTACATGTCATCTCATAGTAGAGACATCTAACCCTCACTTGGGGAATCAGGTCAGGGTATCAGGGACAAGTAGCATCTTAGCTCCAATCTGCAAAGTGAGTAGGAGATAGCCAGGGGAGTGAAAGCATTGGATGAGAAAGGATGTTTCAGACAGAAGAACAGAAGGAATAACACAGACTTTAGTATATTAGAGTATTAAATGGAATTCACTGTGACAACAGCACAAAAATTGATGAGGGCTCAATGTTTAAACTGAAATTCTTTCACCGTAATCCAGAGGTTTGACAAATTGTCCTAAGTATGGACTTTATACAGAAATCTTGGGATCCTGCAAAAGAAGAGCATCAATGACTAGCAGTTGGGATTTAAATCTGTTTATTATTATTGCTTTTATGGAATATCACATTTCTTAATTTCTAGATTCTCTGCCTAGATAGGCCTTCCTAAACAGGTTATTCTCCATTAGCTTTTCTCATTTTCTCACATGGGCTAAATGCAACCTACTTAAGAATCCAGAATCCTCCCATTTTGTCTGGAAACCTGAGCCTATGACAAAATATACAGGCTTCCTCTGAGACAGGTGAGGTGTGCATCATGGCAAAGTTTCAGAAGAAGGAGTACTGAGTAAGAGCCACATTCCAATTAATGCAGTACTCTCAGAGAAGGGGTTAAGTATCTACGAGAATCTTCCAGTTAATGAGCAGAATCTTCAAGCTCATAGAAAAGTATTTGAAAATTGGAGTCAGCATCAAAGGCTTCAAGGTGTTGGGGGTAGGACATGTTGAATAGTTTGGGTTTGCAGTGCAGTGGAAGACCAAAGGCCTGGGAGTTTATACTTTAGGCAATGAATGGTGGACATAGGGATGGGTATTGTGGTGGGCGAGACTTAAATGTAAGTCTGGAATCTGGGACTTACCCCACCCAGATTGAGAGCTGAGTCTCAGAGAACCCAGAAACCGCTCTACCAGATGAACTGGCTCATAATTACAAGTGAAAAGAAGCCTTGTGGAAAAGGTGAATCTTCACCTTTCCTATAGTGATATGCGGGCTTGTCTATGACTATCCTATCCAGTCTGAAATATCCTTAGCATGGTTTTAACATGTTTTCAGAAAACCCTCCTAACTTAGCTCATTCTAATGTTTTGTCTATAAGCTTTGTGCTCCATTTAGACAAAGTCATTGCCTATATTCACAATAGCAATCAATTTCCCTACCCTAGGCTATTGCATTGGTGGGGCTCGTCATTCTGCTGCTTCTTTTTCTCTTTATTTCAGACTATTTCAAATCCCACCTTCTGTAAGAAATTTTTCCCAGTCTACTCTGTTTCTACAGAGCTTTTCCATAACATATTGCACAATCATGCATATACCTGTTGGTTTACAATAACTAGTGTTTTCAACTTTGTTTTT
>CAUYRT010086332.1:0-20445 GCA_963574885.1 Lepilemur ruficaudatus | reverse complement strand
TGTAGTGAGCTGATTTCCCAAAATATATTACCACTCAAGTTGACTTATCTTGTTACATTCAAAAACCTACTCTGTCAGGCCGGGCGCGGAGGCTCATGCCTGTAATCCTAGCACTTTGGGAGGCCGAGGCGGGTGGATTGCTCAAGGTCAGCAGTTCGAGACCAGCCTAAGCAAGCGCGAGACCTCGTCTCTACTATAAATAGAAAGAAATTAATTGGCCAACTAAAAACATATAGAAAAAATTAGCCTGGCATGGTGGCACATGCCTGTAGTCCCAGCTACTTGGGAGGCTGAGGCAGTAGGATTGCTTGAGCCCAGGAGTTTGAGGTTTCTGTGAGCTAGGCTGATGCCACAGCACTCACTCTAGCCCAGGCAACACAGTGAGACTCTGTCTCAAAAAAAAAAAAAAAAACCTACTCTGTCAAAGTAGTCCAGAGAGTACATACATAGTGCTCCAACTGTATCTACGTGGTTTTATATATTCACAGAGTTGTACAACTGTCATCACTAATTCCAGAATATTTTTATCACCCCAAAAAGAAACCCTATGCTCACTAGCAGTCACCTCCAGTATCACTATCCTTAGGCAACCATGAATCTACTTTCCATCTCTATGAATTTGTCTATTCTGGACATTTCATAGAAATGAAATCACATAGTATGTGGTCATTTGGGACTGACTTCTTTCACTTAGCATAATGTTTTCAAGGTTCGTCCATGTTGTAATATGTATCAGTACTTCTTCAGGTGGCCCAGTAATATTCCATTATATGGCTATACCACATTTTATTTATCCATTCATCAGTTAATGGACATTTTGGTTGTTTCCACTTTTTGGCTATTATGAATAATGCTGCTATGAACATTGTGTACAATTTTTTGTGTGGACATATGTTTTTATTTCTTTTGAGTATATACCTAGGAGTAGAATTGTTGTGTCCTATGATAACTCTATGTTTAACCTTTTGAAGAGCTGCCAGACTCTTTTGCAAAGCTGCTGTACCATTTGATATTCTCAACAGCAATATGTGAGGGTTCCAATTTCTCCGTGTCCTCACAACATTTATTATTATCTGTGTTTTTGATTATACCTATTCTAGTAAATATGTAATTGTATCTCATTGTGGGTTTTTTTTTTTTTTGAGACAGAGTCTCACTCTGTTGCCCAAGCTGTAGAGTGCCATGGTATCAACCTAGCTCACAGCAACCTCAAACTCCTGGGCTCAAGCAATCCTACTGCCTCAGCCTCCCAAGTAGCTGGGACTACAGGCATGTGCCAACATGCCCGGCTAATTTTTTACATATATTTTTAGTTGGCCAATTAATTTCTTTCAATTTATAGTAGAGACGGGGTCTCGCTCTTGCTCAGGCTGGTCTCAAACTCCTGACCTTGAGCTATCCACCTGCCTCGGCCTCCCAGAGTGCTAGGATTATAGGCTCATTGTGGGTTTAATTGGTATTTCCCTGATTACTAATAATGTCAAGCATCTTTTCATGTGCTTATTGGCCACTTGTATATCTGGTTTAGAGAAATGTCTATTCAGATATTTTGTCCATTTTTAATCAGATTGTTTGTCTTTATAAAATATTGAATTATTAAGAGTTCTTCACATATTCTGGATAAAGTCATCTATCAGATAAATGGTTTGCAAAAATTTTCTCCTATTCTGTGGGTTGTCTTTTTGCTTTCTTTTTTTTTTTTTTGAGACAGAGTCTCACTCTGTTGCCTGGGCTAGAGTGCCGTGGCTTCAGCCTAGATCACAGCAACCTCAGACTCCTGGACTCAAGTGATCTTTCTGCCTCAGTGTCCTGAGTAGCTGAGACTACAGGCATGCGCCACCATGCCTGGCTAATTTTTCCTCTATATTTTTAGTTGGCCAATTAATTTCTTTCTATTTTTAGTAGAGACAGGGTCTCACTCTTGCTCAGGCTGGTTTTGAACTCCTGACCTTGAGTGATTCACCTGCCTCGGCCTCCCAGAGTGCTAGAATCACAGGCGTGAGCCGCCACGCCTGGCCTTTGCTTTCTTAATTGTGTCCTTTGAAGCATCAAAGTCTTTAATTTTGATGAGGTTCAGTTTATTTTTTTCTATTGTCACCTGTGTTTTTGGTGTCATATTTAAGAAAGCATTGCCTAATCCAAGATCAAAACGATTTACACCTATGTTTTCTTCTAAGAGTTTTATAGCTTTAGCTTTTATCTTTAGGTCTTTGATCCATTTTGCTGTCATTGAACTCTTAAGCAATCCTCTTGCCTCTGCCTCTCAGAGTGCTAGGATTACAGGCATGAGCCACCACGCCCAGCCGGGTGATCCATTTTGAATTAATTTTTGTATATGTGTGAGGTAAGGGTTCAACTTCATACTTTTTTTGTGTATGGATATCCAGTTGTCCTACCATCATTTGTTGAAAAGACTATTCTTTTCCCATTGAATTATTTTGGAACCCTTGTCCAAAATCAGTTGACCATAAATGTAAGGGTTTATGTCTAGACTGTCAGTTCTATTCTATTGATCTACATTTGTGTCATTATTCCAGTACCACACTGTTTTGATCTGTTTCATCTGTTTTTGAGGCAGACTTTCTCTCCCGCACCTAAAATTAGGATGTTTCACAATTGATGATATCTTACATGCATCAAAGCTTGCAGACTGGGTGTTAGTGCCTTAAGAAAAGATATTTGAGACTAGAGTGGAGCATTGTTAAGCCTTAGGAACCTAAGCATCCTAAGCTGTAGGATGCTTAGACCCTGTTAACATTTCAAAGTACTAACAACTGTCTCTTTCAAGGAGAACCAACCATACCTGATTGTCAGCATGAATTAACCTTCAACTTAACAGAACAACTTCATGCAATACTTTAAAAGGAAAATATATATTATTCAATTGCTCCGGATGAATCAGCTGATACTCCTCACTTAGCACAGGTTTTATACTTCATTTGGGTCACAATAGAAGATTTTCTTTTTTTTTTTTTTTTGAGACAGAGTCTCACTCTGTTGCCCGGGCTAGAGTGCCGTGGCGTCAGCCTAGCTCACAGCAACCTCAAACTCCTGGGCTCAAGCGCTCCTTGTGCCTCAGCCTCCCAAGTAGCTGGGACTACAGGCATGCGCCACCATGCTTGGTTAATTTTTTATATATATTTTTAGCTGGCCAATTAATTTCTTTCTATTTTTAGTAGAGACGGGGTCTCACTCTTGCTCAGGCTGGTTTCGAACTCCTGACCTCGAGCGATCTGCCCGCCTTGGCCTCCCAGAGTGCTAGGATTATAGGCGTGAGCCACCACACCCAGCCCAGAAGATTTTCTTTGCTACAAAGAGTTACACACTTTGGGCACTCTTGTGAACAGAACATGGGAAATAAATATCTTCAACAGCTTTCAAGATAAATGTAGTGAAGTTGGGCTGAATTTGGTAAATTTAGTGAGCATATGTACATTCGGTGCACCTTCCATGACAGGAAAACATGAAGGGTTTATTGCACAGATAAAAAAAAAAGTGTTAACAGATCCAGATGCTCTCATTTCTTTTCGTTGTATCTCGTGTCAGCAAAATCTTTGTGCTAAAGCTACTATTTTAAGTGGCACTTTGCAATAAGTTGTAAGTATTGTTAACTATATTTGTGCAAATGCAACATGTCATCATCAGTTTCATAACATACTAAAGTTGAATGATGAGGTGTTCAGTATGGATTTGCATTCTAAAGTGCATTGGCTATCGCAGGGACAGGTATTAGCCAAAATTTTATCTCTGTGAGAACAGATAGTTAAATTTTATGAAGAACAAAATCAGCAATGTGAATTACTGAAAGAAGATTTCTGTAGGAATGCAGCATTTCTGTGTGATATCATGTCAAATCAAAATGACTTAAATATTTCTTTGCAATGTAAAACTAAATCTATATATGATATATGACAAAAAATCCAAGCATTTCAAGAAAAGCTTTTCAAAACACTTCTTCAAAAGGAAATTTTGGATGAATATTTTCCCCAGTTAGCAGAGGTCATTAATGAGCAGGATGATATATGTGAATCATTTGAAGACTGTGCAGCTGTTATAGACCTATTAATTGGAGAATACAATGAAATGTTCACTGACTTTGAGAATCATGACATCACACTCAAATTAGCATTTCAGCCTCACCTAGTTGATATCATCCAGGCACCTAAAGAACTACAGATGGAATTGATTGAGCTCTCAGTAGCTGACATTTTAAAGTCATTGTTTGATGCTAAGAAAGATCCATTTGAAATATGGAAAAATGCAGTAGAATACCCATGCCTTTGGCAACATGCTTTCTTGCTTTTCAACCACTTATTGCTGTGAATCTACATTCTCCTACCTAACCCAAATCAGGACACCCTTAAGGTCACAAATGACTAATACCTGTCTAGAGGATCAACTGGACCTCCATGCTGCAACCAAATATTCAAACACTTTCCAATAAAAAGCAGATGCAAAAAAACCATTAAAAGGTTAGTTAAATTTAAAATTAACAAATAGTTTTCATTTTTTGAAATTAATAAGTACATGGTAGTTAGATTTTTACAGAATAATATACATTTTTAAGTATATCTAATTGAAGTTTCTTGTGTGCATCCTTATTTGATTACAGCTAAATTAATGTGACCTTCCAACATGAAAATGTTCCCCACCCCTGTGCTAAGTGGTAGAGTACTGTGTCATATCTTATTTGGCATTGTTTTCTTAGTACCACCTAAAATACTGGTGTCTTAGGTTTGAAAGGCTCTTGTCTTCCTGCTTTCAGCTCTATCTTCCCCTCCAAGGGTGCTGGGTCCTTCCCCAGAGTCTGTTGTATGTATTAGCCTTCTTCCTGCAGTCTCTGTATGTCCATCTGTTTTCTAGCCACTGTAATTTTGTTTTCCTTCCCTTTCTCTTGTGCTTTTGGGTTTAAGCCTTTAATTTTAAAAAAGCCCTGTATTATTGTCTAGTGGAGTTTTGAGTGGGAGTGGAGGTTAACATGTATGTTCAATATAGTAGGAATATTTATTCAATCACTCAAGGGATCAGCTTACAGAAAATTACTTATAGACACGTTGCAAAAACAGTACAGAGAATTCCCTTACATTCCTCACGCTGCTCCCTTAATGTTAACATTTTGTACAACCATAGTACAATGATCAGGAATAGGAAATTAGCATTGGTTTATTTATCTTTTAAATAAATTGTTTTATTGTTTTTATTTATTTTTAGTTATTATTAATAGCTAAACTATAGATTTTATTTGAATTTCATCAGTTTTTCCACTGGTCGTCTGTTTCTATTCTAGGATCCTATCCAGGATCCCATATTCCATTTAGTTATTTCTCCTTAGTCTCATCCAGTTGGTAACAGTTTCTTACCCCTATCCTTAGTGACACTTTTGAAAAGTACAGACCAGTTATTTTGTAGAAAGTCCTTCAATTTGGGTTTATCTGATACTTTCTTATGATATAAATAAGGTTATGTATTTTTGGCAAGAATATTACAAGAATGATGATGTGTCTTTTTCAGTGCATTATATCATAGAGTTCGTGATGTTGATATGTCTTGTTACTGGTGACATTTACCTTGATTCCTTGTTCAAATTGGTCTCTGCAGGGTTTCTCTACTGTAAAGCTATTATCTTTCCCTTTGTTGTTAAAATATCTTTGGGGAGGTGTTTTGAGACTATGTAAATATCCTATTTCTCCTCAAGCTTTTACCCATTAATTTTTGCATTCATTGGTGGATCACTCCATATCATTGTAGAGTATTTGTGATAAATATTTATTAAGGAAAATAGAGCTGTGCCCTACAAGAAGCAAAGATCAATTACATTGAAATGCTATTGTATTGGTTAGTGTAACACTAGCAACTGTTTCTCCAACTTTCAGGGGCTTAACACAACAGACATTTTTCTTCCCAATATGGACATTTCTGGCTGTATAGGTGGTTTTCTGCCATGTAGTGTGATTCAAGGATCCAGGCTAAACTTTGTATCTTGAAGTAATTTCAGACTGATAGAAAAGTTGCAGGAATAGTACCAGGAAATCCTAAATACCCTTTATGTAGATATACTTAATACATGCTACATTTGCCTTATCATTTTCTTTCTCTCTCTTCCTCTGTGTACATGTATTTTATATGTCTGTATATATTGATTGCTATATACTAAACTAGTAGTTTACTTAATAGTTTAAACTTAATACATTTGTTTAATTCTATATACACATAAAGTAGTTTCAGAATTGCTAACTCATACCTGTGTGAGAAACACCTTCACTAACTAAATTACAACATTTATGTACAGTTCTTTTCTTCTTTAGTTTTATAATATCTAGTCAAGGTACAATTTTCCACCATTTTCCACTGAAGTATTAAGTTTGAAAAGGTATATAAGCACATACTGTTATTCAAATTTAGGAAGTTTAATATCAATACAATATTTTACTGTGCAGTCTATATTCTAGTTTCATTAATTATCCCCAAAATGTTCTTCATTGGAATATTTTTTCTCCTGACAAAGGATCTAGCCTGGGATCACATACTGAATTTATTTGTCATGGCTCTTTACTCTCCTTTGATCTGGAACAGTTCCTGAAAGGTTTTCGTTGTCTTTCACTGACAGTGACATTTTGAACAATGACATTTCATGCCACTGTTTTGTAGAATGTACCAAATTTGGGTTTGGCTGATGTCTCCTTTTGTTCAGATTGAGATTATGCATTTTTGTTTGGAATACTACATAAGTGATGTGTCTTTCTCAGGTAATGCATCAGGAGGCACATGATGTCTCAGTCCCCTCATTGGTGATTATGATTTTGATCATTTGGTTAAAGTATTGTTTAAGTGTGAAGTATTTTTAGATGTGACACATCAGAGTGATCAAGACTATGAAGCTTTTTAGAACAGTGCTTAGATTGAAAAATCATGATCGAAAAGGCTTTTATAACCATTGAGATTGAATATACTTAACATGAAATCTAAACTGTTTTAACTTTTTTCAAGTTGTTTTCCTCCATTAAAATATTAATGCATGACTTAGCAATTTATGACTTTTATTTCCTCATGCAGGCACTTATTTCCTTAAAAAGCTTTTATTGTAGTAAAATATACTCAAAACTTGCCACTTAACCATTTTTAAGTGTGCAATTCCATGACATTACGTACATTCACAGTGTTGTGCAACCATCACCACCATCCATCTCCAGTACTTTTTCATCATCCCAAACAGAGACTGTACCCACTAAAAAATAACTCCCCATTTTTCCCCCTCCCAATCCCTGGTAACCTCATTTTATGTGCCATCACAATATTTAGAATAAATACCAGCTTCCCGTATTATCTGGGATAAGATCACTTGACTTTTGCTCCCATATTAGGACTATCATAAGAATATTTGTCTTATAATAACAGGGCAGTTTCTGGATTTTGGCATGAGCTACCATATAGTAACTTTAAATTCTGGTAAGTAAAGCAGTTATGTTCTGAAAGTTAACAGAAAGAATCCATTAGTTTTGTGATCTTTAACTCTGGGGGTGGGGTGTTTTGGAGAGGGGTAAGTACAAAGAGAGGTGGCATTGCTTCTCTAGGGTAGCTGAGCAGAGTTTACTTGCTTCTTATGTTTTTCACCTTGGCTGTCTATCAACTGGATATAGTCACTCAGCTCTTCTGTGTTTTTGTGCATGTCTCAGTAGGTATAGATACATATAAATTGGTATAAATTTTAGCAGTATCAGAGGTCTATGGTTCATAAAGTCACTTTGCCACTGCAGTCTGTGTATGTCCCTATTTCCTGGTCTGTTAAGAGAACATAACAAAACTAACTTCTTTCCAAAGGATGCTTGGGGACAAAACTGTAAAACATTTTGCACAGTAGAAAGAATTTCTTATTTATTTATTTATTTACTTTTGAGACCGAGTGTTGCTCTGTTGCCCGGGCTAGAGTGAGTGCTGTCGCGTCAGCCTAACTCACAGCAACCTCAAATTCCTGGGCTCAAGTGATCCTTCTGCCTCAGCCTCCCAAGTAGCTGGGAATACAGGCATGCGCCACCATGCCCGGCTAATTTTTCTGTATATGTTTAGTTGGCCAATTAATTTCTTTCTATTTTTAGTAGAGACAGGGTCTCACTCTTGCTCAAGCTGGTTTCGAACTCCTGACCTTGAGCGATCTGCCCACCTTAGCCTCCCAGAGTGCTAGGATTACAGGCGTGAGCCACCGTGCCCGGCCAAGAATTTCTTATTTTTAGTAACATTCTTCAGTGTTCTTCAAGGACTCATTACTTCTAATGATTCCACTAACTATGTTTGGAATATTTATCAAAACTAATTTTAATAGCACCACAGACTTTAGATAGCATGGCTATATGTCCTGGTTGGCCTGCAGCTGAAGAAATAGCTGTAGTTTTATCACTCAAATTATAAAATTGCCCAGGTGACCTATCTAGTTTTTTTGCTGTATGTTATTGGGTATCTTTTATTTTCTTGACAAATTTGACAAGGCCTTGAGACTGTTAGCAGATTTTCCTTGGGTTCAGGTGGGCTATAAATAAGAGACACCAGGACTGCTAGCCTATGATTCTCTTGTTCTTGAAAGATTAGCATATTGATAGATTACATACCTATTATCAGTTAGATATCTGCCAGACAGTTTATAGGGTTCCTCTGGAGTTTACACAGTTGGGGAGGATTTCTAGAGGCAAGAGGTCTTTTACCTGAAGGTTTAGCGGTTACTTTAGGGTCCTACTCTAGGCTTCCTGCTCTTGGGGGACCTTAACTTGAATGAGGTAGCCGCTTGCCATTAGTGCCTGTGGGGCCTTAATGAATTCCTATTGGGATGAGTTGGCCAGAAGTCAGGCTCCCCACTTCTTGTTGAAACTAACTTCTGCCTGAGGGTTAAGGATGGGTGACCCTCAGGTCCTGAACCGGATGGAAGAATCCTCATTCTCTTTCTACTCTTATCTGAGGAATGCTCAGGCTACCTCACTGTTACTTCTCTGGTGGTACTAAAGGGCATGGAAAATGTGATGACTGCCTATTTGGGTTATATATTGCTGCTTAAGAGCCCATCCCTGAACTTAGTGGCTTACCATAACCATTCTCACAGTTTTGTCTGTCATGAATTATGGGATGTATCAGCTGGGCTGTTCATCTGTGCTTTAGGTGGCATTGGTTGGGCACTGGGACTGGAGGTTCCACTTCCAAGATGGCTTCTTCACTCTTAGGAATGGCTCACCAGTGTCTGTGGTTAATCTTTCTCCAGGGGGTGTCTCATCCTCCAGGGCCTTTCCACATGGCTTAGGCTTCCCACATCATGGTGGTCCCTGGGTAGTTGCACTTCTTACAGGGCGGTGATGAAATGAAAGCCTCTATTTTAAATCCAATTAAATATTGGTAAAAATATTTAGTATTAGGATTTTGACATTTATCACTTTCTTTTGTCATAATTATAACTCAATCAGGGTAGAAACCTGAAGGAAAGAAGGAACACTTCCTTTCTTTACTTTTGTGTGGATGATGGGTTGTCCAAATAGCAGGAGGTTCAGCTTTTGGCTTGTTTTGGATTACTGAGCACCATCCTTCAGAAATGATTTCCTAATGCTTTCCCGGCCATCTGGCGTGAGCACAGAAGACCTTTTACTCCGTAAAAGTAAGCTAATAATAATAACAAGTTGAAACATCTTGATAATAAATATATTTGTACAGCTTTTCAAATCCTAGGTTATTGAAATTCTGTCAGCCTTGGCTGCTTTCCGCGCTCCTTCTGTGCCCGTGTGTTTTCTCTTTTTCTTGAGCCGCTCCTGCTGACTTCAAAGGGATGCTGTGAGCACGAAAAGGAGGAGCAGTTTTGCTGGGATGCAGAAGTGGTGAGAGTAAGGTTTGGATTTAGTTACAGTGATCCTCATAAGATTCTGGCGGAAGAGGGGCACAGCGTCCTAACCTCCATTTTATAGGTAAGGAAGAAGAGGCGTAAAAAGATCAAATGGCTTTTCTTAACGTCAGCATCTGATTATCTACCCTCTTTCACCCTAGTGAAGATTGATAACACAAAACAGATGTTCCTTGGATAAGAGAAAAATAGTAGAGCTGGATCTTTTCATGATCCTGTATTTATTATTTGTAGTACAGGATCTTTAAAGTAGGAAAAACGATGTTGATTCTAACTAGAACTTGTGGGGGCATTTTAATAACACGTGAGGCAAAATTATGAGGACAGATGAGAAACCAAGTAGCTCCTAGCTTCTAACACCTTATCTTTTGTGGTGTAAGTTAATAAATAGTCAGTTTTTAATGCAGTAAAAAGAAATTTCTGATAGATTTTGCCTAACTTCAGATTGCTATTTATATGACAATTAGCTAAATTTACCAAGTGTGGTAAATACATCCTAGGTCAGGGTTTTGAGTGCCCACAAGCAATTCCCTGGAATTATTTTGAATGCTCAGATTACAAATTTCCCCCCATACCATATTCTGTATTACCTAGCACCTTAAGATTCTTTATAGGGTGTCAAATATGTGGGAGGATTTAAACGAATTCTCTTAAATGCTTCATGGAATAAGATGATCCAATGAGAACTGAATGTTTTCAATTAGGACGTTTCCATGGATACCATTAAGAGTGCCAAAATTCATAGCCACAGGAGATTTTTACTTCAATATTGATTGAGAAATCTGAGAACAGTCTCAATAATTGTAGGATGTAGGCAGAGGATAAATTCTGGGGATAGTATACAATTTGCTTTCTCTTCCATGGTTAAGGGCTAGTCCAGAGAAATTCTAGGCAGTCAGCCAAATCTAACAGCAGGATTTGTGTAGAGAATGTCCAGAATAAAAGTGAACATAGGTTACTTCTTTTATCCCAAGTATATTTATTAACATTTATTTAATGTTATTTATTACTTACATTATGTTATTTATTAACATTAGGTTTCTTATTGGCTGAGTATAAGGCGTTGGCAGCATAAAAATAGAATTACAGCCCTTTGTATCTTTGTTATTTATGCAGAGAGCATCCTAAATAGTGTCTGCAGACATCTTAAAATTCACATTACTCTGGGAAAGATTTACCTCTTAGGTTATCATTCATTTTTTAGCACACAAGTTTTTTTAACCTGGGTTCTTAGATCTCTAAGGGATCTGTGGATAGAATTCAAGGGGACCTTGACCTTGGATGGAGAAAAAAGTACATCTTTATTTTGACTAACCATGGATATTTAGCATTTTCGTCAATTAATGAATGCAGGCAACAGATCACAGTACTATTAGCCCCACCTGTGACTTTGTCTTTCGGAAATCACAGATATGTTCATATTGCATTGCAACTGTTACAGACATCTTGAAATATTTATGCTAATCACTACTTCAAAATTTTGGTGGTTATTAGACTTACCACTAGTTCTTGATATTTAATGTCATAGTAAAAAAGCGTGTATATCACTATATCATAAATTAGTGTTTTATATTTTAATAACTATTTCACTATAATTGGCTTCTCTTGTAATCCTATGTTTTATTTTTGCATTTAAAATCATCATTCCTGAAAGAGATCCATAAGGCTTCATCAGCCTGCCAAAGCATCCATGGCACAAAAAATTAAGAATCCTGTTCCAAATGGAGTGTGTGGATTATTAGAACTATCGTATCTTAATTTTCTGACCACAGTTTAAGAAAGCAGTTTCCTACTTAAGGGCTTTTCACAGAAAATCTAACTCTGAAGGCTAAAAGGGAATTCTTTTGTGCTGGCTCACATGTCCTCCATCTTCTTTTGTTTCCGATTATATTTTCTTCTGCACCATATGGGGAAGCAGTCCTTCAAAGTGTGATCAAGTACTATACCGGAGAGCATCGGTTATCCTCACCTGTAGTTAAATATTTATTTATGTGATATTTATTAAATATCAATATTTATGTGATATTTATTAAATATCACATTTATTTTACAGTGATCTGGAAAAAAAGGGATAATAACAGAAAACCCCACATTTTATTGCTATTCTGGAGACTTTTTTTTTTGGTAATAACTTATTACCATACAGATCATATACCATATAAGTCATCCATTTAAAGTGTAAAATTCAGTGGGTTTTTTTGGTATATTCATAGGATTGTGCTGCCATTACCAGAATCCAATTTAGGACATGTCATTACCCTCAACAAGAAACCTCATGCCCTTAAGTAGTCCCCCCATGAATTGCCTCCCAGTTCCGTAACTCAGGCCCTGGCAACCATTAATCTACTTTCTATCTCTATCAGTTTGCCTATTCTGGCTGTTTCATAGAAGTGGAATCATACAGTATGTGGTCTTTTGTGACTGGTTTCTTTCACTTAGCATATTTTAAAGGACCATCCATATTATAGCATGTATCAGTTCTTTACTCCTTTTTATGGCCAAATATTAATACGAGTCTACTTTATGGATATACAACATTGTGTTTATCCATTTATCTGTTGATGGACATTTGGGTTGTTTCCACTTTGGGCTATTATGAATAATGCTGCTATGAACATTAATGTATTCATTTTTATGTGGACATATGCTTTCAGTTCTCTTGGATATATACCTAGGAGTGGAATCAAATATGTTTTTAAAAACTGAAATTAAATTTTAATTAAATCTTGCAGAATCTCTGAAGTATTTTTAGAAACTGTTCATTTCCATAGGACACAGTTTGTAAACCAGTGTTAATGTAGAGAGAGTATTGATTTTTTTGTGCATGTTGGGTCGATATGGTTTGAATCTTGCTTTTATAGGCTGTAGTGTGAGTTTTGTCAAGTTATCTGTGAATGTCTTTCTTTGTGTGTAAAATGTTAGTACCTGGATGTTTTAGGGGTTGATATATTGCATTATTACCCCCAAAATTCACTGTCCCTTCTTGCTATCAACTTTGGCCATAGATTTGCTTTAGTCAGTGGCCTATGAGGGAAAGTGATGTGTACCTTCTTCCAGGCAGAAGCTTTAAGAGCTAGCATGTGGTTTGCCTCATCTCTTTTCTGTTTTGCCATGACGACCAGTGATGTTCCAGATAGACATAGGTCCATCAGCTTGGGTACCAGAATGAAAATGATATTGGGCAGAATCCTAACAGATTTTGTTACATGAGCATGGAGAAAATATTACTTAAGCCATTAAGATTTGGTGACTGTGGTCCTCAAGCTGTGGTGATTTTGTACCCCCTACCCTGCGACATCTGGCAATGTCTGAAGACATTTTTTGGTTATCACAACTGAATGCTAGTAGTTAGATGCTGCTGAATATCCTACAATGCACAGGACAGCCCCCACAACAAAGAATAATCTTGTCCAAAAATATCAATAGTGCTGAGATTGAGAAACTCTGCTTTAGTATAACCTAATTTATCCTGATTAAGGTATGGGTGTTGATAAGATTAAATGGGAAAAAATTACATAAAACACAGCATACAGGGCAGCCATTTTTTGGTAGCTATATGGCAGAGCTTGGCAATAGCTTTGAGGTCTTCCCTTGTACCTGTGGGTCTTTTCCAACTTTCCCAGGGTTCAGTATTCAGTTTAATTCTAGTTGTGTTCATAAATCAAGGCTCATTTTTAGCAGAATCATTTATACCTTAAAAAAGGGATGGAATTAACATTAAATGCTTATTTGGCACAAGGATCTTTATATATTTTGATTTTTTACAAATGCTCTATGAAATTGATACCATCTTTATTTTGTTTTTGATGAAGAAATTAAGACACTGAGGTTAAATAATTTGACCAAGATCACATGGCTCATAGGTGGGGGGCTTAGGAATTTGAAGCACATCTGTTTGCCTCCAGAACTCTTGTTCTTTCCACATTGCTGTGTCACCTCAATAGCATTGGTTTCAAAATAAAGGAATGAAAGCAATGCCTGGTTTATAACAATTATGTGTTATATTAATTATCTATTGCTGTGTAACAAATTACCTCAAAACTTAGCCTTTTGAAACAACAGTTATTGTCTTACATAGTTTCTGAGAATCAGAAATTCAGGAGAAGCTAAGCTGGATAGTTCTGGCTCAGAGTCTCTCTCAAGGTTACAGTCAAGGTGTCTTCCAGGGCTGCAGCCATCTGAAGGCCTGATTGGAGCTGCATGAATCCACTCTTATGATGGTGCATTCACATAGCTGTTGGTAGGCCTCAGTTCCTCACTTTGTGGGCCTGTCCTTTAGGGCTCCTTGAGTGTCTTCATGACATGGCAGCTGGCCTCCCCCAGAGTGAGGAATTTGAGAGAGGCAACAAGCCAGAAGCCACAATATCTTTTATGACCTAGCCTCAGAAGTCATAGATCATCTCGTCTGCTCCATCCTATCGGTCACGTAGACAACGCTGATACAATGCAAGGGCATCATGAATACTAGGAGGTAGAGATCATTGGGGGCCATCTTGGAGGCTGGTTACTACATTTCAATAATCTCCATTTCCCCTATTTACAAATGATTACATAGTTACAAATGATCCTCATTTTCCATAGTTACACAAAATTATGAATTATATTTCCTTTTCATATTCTAAAGTTCCAAACATATATTTTATACTTTAACATACTGAAATCACTTACAGTGTGAATGAAAATATAAATTTGCTTTTCTAAACATTTAGTGAATGGGTAAAATCAAATAATATAAAAGCTATGGTGCAAATGCTTCATTTGGGGGATTTGTTTTTTAATGGGCTGGACTAGCAGAGGCTTCTTGAATCCTGAGAAGTTTGAACTGATGGTGCCTTTTTTCCCCTGGAAAAATCTCCCTGTACCAAACAGCAAATTCTTCATTTTCCAAAGTCCATCCAGTTTTCTTACGTTTTTATTGCTGATTTGATGTGCTTGAATGCCGGACAGAGTATAAGGTGAATGGTAGATGCAAGGGCTGGTGGTTTCCATGGAGACTTCTTGCAGGAGCCCTTGCTTTTCTTATTCATCTCTTGCTGCGAGGCAGTCCCTGTCCAGTTATTGTGTGGTACTCATCAATTTGAGTGGCTTTTGGAAATGGGCTCTGTTTAAACAAATTTAGAACTGAGTTTTCCCTGTATATCTTTAAGGTTAAATTAGGTTTTCCTGAAACTTGAGGATGTTAACTGGTCTTCTTCCTGAAGCAGTTTAACTGTACTTTGTTTACTATACTTGGTTTTGAGCTTTTGGAAATAAAAGAAGGGCCCTGTCTGGGTACAGAGGTATATGGATTTACTGTGTCTAATCGTGCAACCATGAAATCAAAAATGTTTCCACCTCAGGAATCAACTCATCACTTTTAACCACTGTTGATTGCATTGGCTTAGAGCTTTGTGCTTCCTACAAGTATTTTCCCTTTTTCTTTCAAATCGTGTTCAGTTGGATGTGACCAATTCCACAGGAGACTGGCTCACTCATGCTCTTACTCCTGCTGTCCCAATGTCATGCTTCACTTACACAGTGATAGCTTTTCTTTGCTTTATCTGTTGACTTGACGTCCTGTGCATCATATTTCCTTTCTTAGACATAGGCAAGACTGAAAAAAAACCCACGATTTGAAGAAAATTTGTAAAAGTGAAGAGCATTGTGAAAGAGACAGCTTTATTTTTAATTTTCACTGTAGCCAGAATAGGTGACCACCTTCTGGGCAGACCCGCTTTCTCATTTTACATCACCCAGTGTAGGTGCCCAGATCAATCAATGTCAAGCTGGTTACCAATATTACTTTTGGTTTTAAGTGTAGGTGTGTACGGGGGTTATTACCATAATTAATAGAGGTTATAATAAAAATGAGATGTGCTCACATAGTTGTCTGTGGGTGGTGGCATGGGGGTGAACTTGTATAATATCTGAAAGTCAGAAAGCTGGAAGTTTTTGTAATTTTAAGATATCCATTATCCTAAGAATTTTTTTGACCTTTATAAATACATGACTGATGTTATTTTTTGATCTGAGGTTTTTGTGGGCAATCTTTTTGAAAAGGGTCCACGATGAGAATAAAAGTTAATTATGAAAATCCATTTCAAAGACTGATTATGCTGTGCTCCGTCACTGAAATTTTAATGCAACTTATATACTGTGTTTTTACCTTTGGGACTAGCATTCTTAAGAGCTGACTTTTATTTTTGACTTTCTAATGTGTGTCAGCTATGTCAGCTCATGAGCATGTTTTCATCTGTGTATCATGTTATATTGGGACTTGGATGGAATGTAAATCTTCTGGCCTAAATCTGAGTCTAATCCTCTGCATGGCTTTGGTAGAAAATCAATTTCCTCTGCTCTGTCAAGATTTTTCAGGTCAGTGCTCTTTGGAAATTTCCCAATTCTCTTAGATTAAAATAGATTTTGTTTCTGTGCTACATACTGGTATTAGTTAGTAGGACACAGATCTAGAAAGCGGAGAAAACAGAGGCTGACAAGATATCTATGAGTTCTTCTAGTTCAGTTAACTTGTTTACACACTGTACCTTTGAGGAACCAAGGAGTTTGTATGCTTTCAAAAGCATCATTTGGGGAACAATTGTAAATGACAATTGTAGGTGAAGTCCTGCACATAATTTTAATGAATTCCACTTGGTGACCTGCTCACTAGAAATGAATGGAAAAGAGGAGAACTACTCATGCCCCATTAAGTCCATTTCACTGGTATGGGCTATTGGAAGTAGGGGGATCAACTTTGACTTTCTCACTTTTAGCATTTAAAGTCCCACATCCCAGTAATCTGCTCAGTCCCTGGCAAATCAGGATGGTTAGTTACCCTAGCAGTGAAAAACAAGGGGATGAATGGTTTAGAACTGATGAGTACCCTTATAGATATTTTAAGGGGGCTTTATTATAGACTTATAGCACTTTCTGCCCAATGGTGCTAGTGGGTGAGTGATTCCACTTTGATTTGACTGAAAAAACAGTGGAAAGATAAGAGGTAGAAGTTTTTCTATATTCTGAACCTAAGAAGATATGTTTAGGGGATGTTTTGGTAAAAAGTTATTAGCATTAATGTTTACCTTTATCTTTCTCCTGGATAATATTAATACAAGGACTTTTAACTCTGCTTACCCTTTTCCCCAACTTATGTTATGATTGCCTTATATTTTAGTACTATATATTAAACTCTGTAAGACATTATTATTTTATGCAGACATTGTTTATTTCTTTTTCTATTATTTTAGTTTTATTGTACATATATTATAAAATACATCATACATATGTGCATTAAAATCTGTATTTATAGTCCAAAGAGTAAAACTATGTGGGTGCCAACCATTCTGGTCAACAAAAAAAATTACAGGCATTGTTTATTTAGATCAGAGTTCAGAAAACTTTTTGTGTAAAGGCCAGATGGTAAATATTTTAGTCTCTGCAGGCCATATGGGCTCTGTCACAACTACTCAACTCCACTGTTGTAGTGCCAAAGCAGCCATAGACAATATGTAAATGATTGTGCATGCCTATGTTCCAATAAAACTTATTTATAGAAACAGGCAGTGGGCCAGATTTGGCCTGCAGGCTTTAGTTTGCCAACTCCTAATTTAGATTTATCTACATATTTATTTCTTTATTTTTCCTTCATTTCTTGCTATATCTTTGAGGATCTATCTGGGATCATTTTCAAGGCAAGGATATCCATTCCCATCACTATTTTTCAACATTGTGTTCGAAATTCTAGCCAGTGCAATAAGACAAGAGGAGGAACTTAAAAGGCGTACATATCAGAAAGGAAAAAATAAAACTGCCCCTATTTGCAGATGACGTGATTGTCTACATAGAAAATCCCTGGGAATCTATAAAATAACTCCTAGAACTAATAAATGAATTCAGCAAAGTTGCAGGATACAAGATAAATATACAAAAATGAATTGTATTTCTGTATACTAGCCATGAACATGTGGGCACTGAAATTAAAAATACAATACTATTTACACTAAAAAATGACTTAGGTGTAAATCTAACAAAGCATGCACAGGACTTGTATGCTGAAAACTACATAATGCTGATGAAAGAAATCAGGGATCTCAGTAGATAGATAAATGTACCATGTTCATGGATTGGAAGACTCAATATAGTGAAGATGTCAGTTCTCTCCCAAATTGATATACAGGTTTAATGTAATTCCTATAAGAATCTCAGCAAGATTTTTTTGTATATATAATGATTATTCTAAAAGTTATATGGAAAGGCAAAGGAACTAGATTAGCCAAAGCACTTTTGAAAAAAAAGAATAAAGCAGGAGTCAATCTGTCAGATTTTAAGACTTAGAACTACAGTAATCAAGGCTGTGTGGTATTGGTTGGGGGATAGATATACAGATCAATGGGTCAGAACAAAGAACCTAGAAATAGACCCACAGAAATAGGCTCAATTGTTTTTTTGATGGAATTACAAAAGCAAATAAATGGAGGAATATATATATATATATATATATTTTTTTTTTGAGACAGAGTCTTACTCTGTTCCCCTCGCTAGAGTGCAGTGGCTCATCATAACTCACTACAACTTCAAATTCCTAGGCTCAAGTGATCCTCCTGCTTCAGTTTCCTGAGTAGCTGGGATTACAGGCATGTACCAACACACCTGGCTAATTTTTCCTATTTTTAGTAGAGACAGAGTGTCGCTCTTGCTCAGGCTGGTCTCGAACTCCTGACCTCAAGCGATCTTCCCACCTCGGCCTCCCAGAGTGTTAGGATTACAGGAGTGAGCCACTGCACCAGGCCACGAAAGATACTTTTCAACAAATGGTGCTAGATCAACTGAACATCGATTGGCAAAAAAAAAAAAAAAGAAAAGAAAAAGAAAAAAAAAAGAAAAGCATCTCAACCTAAATCTTACACATTCTACCAGAAATGACCAAAAATACAAACTTAAACGTAAAACATAAAAGTATAAAAATAATTGGAGAAAATCTTTAGGACCTAGGGCTAGGCAAAGAGTTCTCTGATGTGACAACAAGGGTATGATCCATAAAAGAAAAAATTGATAAATTGGATTTCATCAAAATTAAATTGCATTTACTCTGAGACAGATTTCATAAGAAGATGAAAAGACAAACTACAGAGGGAGGAAATATTTTCAAACTGCATATCTGACAAAAGACTGGTATCTAAAATATATAAAGAACTTTCAAAACTCAGTAGTAAAAAACTTAGCAATCCAATTAGAAAGTGGGCAAAAGATATAGAGGTACATTTTACTGAAGAGGATATACAGATGGTAAATAAGCACATGAAAAGATGTTCAACATCAGTAGCCATCAGGGAAATATAAATTAAAACCACAATGATAAATCACTACACACCTATCAGAATGGCTAAAATAAAAAATAATGACATCACCAAATGCTAGAGTCTGTAGAGAAACTGGATCATTCATACTTTGCTGATGGGAATGTAAAATGATACAGCCCCTTTGGAAAAGTTTGGCAGTTTTTTAAAAACACTAAACATGCAACTACCACATGACCTGGAAATTGACTCTGGGCATTTATCCCAGAGAAATGAAGATTTATGTTCATGTAAAAACCAGTACATGAATGTCTATAGTAGCTTTTTTCATAATAGCCCATAACTGGAAACAATCCACATTTCCTTCAGTGAGCGAATGGTTAAACAAATTGGTACATCCATATCATGGACTACTACTCAGCAATAAAAAGGAATGAACAATACACACAACAACTTGGATGGATCTCCAGGGAATTACGCTAAGTGAGAAAAGCCAATCCCTAAAGGTTACATACTGTATGATTCCATTTATATGACATTCTTGAAATGACAAAATTGCACAAGTGGAGAACAGATTAGTGTTTGCCAGGGATCGAGGGGGCAGGGGCCAGGAGGGAAGTGGGTAGCCATAAAAGGACATCATGAGGGGTCCTTGTGGTGGATGGAAATGTTCTCTTTTGATTGTATCAATGTCAATGTCTTGGTTGTGATATTGTACTATAGTTTTGCAAGATGTTACCATTGGGGAAAACTGAGTAAAGAGTTCATAGGTCACTCTGTATCGTTTGTTACAACTGCATGTAAAACTACATTTACTTCAAAATGAAAAGTTTAATTTAAAAAAAGAATTTAAGAAAAAAGGCTCTAAAAGAATCAGAGTCAGAGAATCACAAATACTAAATAATGTAGCACTTTCATATTTGGTGATGTTCTAAGGTCCTGGCTCAGTTTTGTTATGAAGTGGAGCCATGTTGGGTCCATGTGAGTCCCTATACATAGGTGTATGATTAACTCTTTTCCTCAGGTGCTTCTAATTTTGGATGCTTTTCAGTGTGTGTCCCCTGAGTGTCTCTTGCCTTTGGTTTTTTGTTAGACAAAACTAGTTTTTTCACTTCAGTTCCAAGGTCTTTTCTGAGCACGGTTAACTTTTGTGATCTCATTTTTTTTTTTTTTTTGAGACAGAGTCTCACTCTGCTGCCCGGGCTAGAGTGAGTGCCATGGCGTCAGCCTAGCTCACAGCAACCTCAAACTCCTGGGCTCAAGTGATCCTACTGCCTCAGCCTCCCAAGTAGCTGGGACTAC
>CAUYRT010086330.1:0-15246 GCA_963574885.1 Lepilemur ruficaudatus | reverse complement strand
TGAGTCATGCATCCTGTAAAGGAGATGCTGTTCCTCTCTGAAATAAAGCTCATCAGCATTTTGGGGGTAAGGACAAATGAATAACAGAGATCAATGAAGGACAGATTGAAGATGAAAAAGTACATGGGGGTGTGAAGGTGTGAATTCAGGCAAATTAAATTAATTAAGCTCAAGTTTCCCACCACAGTGACCATGTAGTTCACCCAGAGCAGAAAAAACAGGGGCAGTTGGAACTCAGGTTGATCTGTTAATCCCATGAGAATAAACTCCAACACTGAAGAGTCATTTTCCACAGCCATTGACTCCACAAGTGTGATCTGCAGGAACAGGGTAGAAGGTGACATTAACAATGGACCCTCTTTTTGATATCCAGAGGGAGAGCTGAATCTGCTGGTTTACAATCTCATAGTTGTCTGAGAATACACAACAAGACATCTAAAAAGCAAGACTTTCCATGGTGATTCCCAAGTATTTCCTATTCTCATCTTCCCCCTACCCACGTGTGTCTCTGTGCAGAGAGAATGCTAGTAGTCCTCCCAATATCTCTGCACATCTTTCCCTCCCGTCTCCTTAGGCTTCACTATGGATTAGGGCTGAAAATAGCAATAAATAGATAGTGCCCCCCCCGAACCCTTGATTTATATAGTTTCATGTTAGAAAGAAAATTATCAAGACAAAAGTGATTCAATGCTCACCTCCCTATCCTTGGAGGACTGACCACTGCTGGCTGTTAGGGCCCTTCCTCCCCACTGTCCTGAGGGGGTCAAGGTTTCTGAAGATCCGATGTAACAGTCATCACAGCAGACTTCAGTCTTAGCGTGCTAGAAGAGGTATTCTAGGGAATATGCCGTGATTTCTATTTGAGAGTTATCCCATATGATTCATTTCGCTTGGAAGGGTGAAAACAAATACCTTGTCTGAATCTCCTAAAGAGCTAACTCAAATGAAAATCTATCTCACACTCTGCCGTTCTGGTAGAATTGATTAGAAACAGAAAATTATTCTCTGCTTTATGATTTCCTCCCAAGTTTGATGAGCCCCTGGAGAGTAGCAATTACTGAGCCTGTGTTTACATCCTGTGTCACAGAACTAACATCAGATCCTTTGGGACTCGATGTTCTACTTAGTTTATAATTTCACCCAGAGAAATTCTAGTTCCTCAATGTAGAGTAGTGGGTGACCCCCTTCTAACCCTCTTCATCATCCCCCAGAGTCTACGCTTCATTCTAAAAGAGGAAGGTCCAGGGTCACAATCACTTGCCATTTCTATTACTTTTCCACAAGCCTCTGGGATTGCATTCATAAAATATTAGATCATAGCTTTAACACTACACATGTGTGTATATTTTACCTAAATAATGAGTTGTTGTAAAGTGCTTGAGAGAGTGGGAGTGAGCTCTTGAGTCAGACTGAATTTAAATCCAGACTTTTTAACTTCCTAATTGTGAGACTATAGACAAGTGATTGAACTTCTCTGACCTTCATATATGTATATTTGGATCTACATATAATTATGTGTGGTTATAAATTGAAGTTAATAAAAAACCTATCTCATAGAGTTGTGGGAATTACATGAGTTAATTCACATAAAGTATTATAAATGTGCCTGACACATAAAAATAGCCTGATAGATGTTAGTATCCCTTCCCCTGTTCCTCATCCATATTCATATAAATCAAGGTTTCTCAATCTTGGCACTTTTAACATTTGAGATGAGATCATTTTTGTTGTGGGGCTGTCCTGTGCTTTACCCATTAGTTGCTAGTAGTGTCCCTCCAACACACACACATATGAGTAGCTACAATCAAAATATTCTTCACTGTCAAATGTCCCTTGGGTGGCAAAACTACCCATACTTGAGAACCGCTGGTCTGTCCATGTAGCCTGAACATAATCGCTTTTCAGAAGATTCTAGGTCTTGAGCAGATCTATTATACTCTGATTAGATGATACATGAGAACCAAAATCCTATAAATAGTCTGTATCTTATACTTTTTATGAATTTATTTCATGCAATGAATTTTTTTAACATTTAGGTTGCAATTGACTGTGAACATAAGCAGAATGAGATATAGACCTTAACCCTTAGGATTCCTCAATCTAATTAGATAAACAAGGAAGCTGAGAATTGCACCACCATTAATTATTATTTCCCAGTCACAGTGCTAAATTCTTTATATACCTTTCCTCATCTCACCCTTACAATAACCCTCTGAACTAGGCATCTCTGCCTCACATATAAGAAACACAAACCTAGGAGGGATAATTGACTGTTCCAAGGTCAAAACAGCTACTGTCAGAGCAAGTTTCATGCTTGGTATTTATAAATGTAAAGTTGCTTTCTTTAACTACTACACTATGAAGAACTGTGTTACACAATGTAGAATATCACACAATGTTGTACAAAGTACAGTCAGGACTTTTTCAATTTGAGTGACCAGGAGTCCAAGTCAAACTTATTTTGATAAAGCAGCCCTCACCAAAAAGGTGTATAAAACTGATCAGTCAAGAATGCAAATGGTTTCTTGTATGGCTAGACAAGGTAGAATCAAGTCATATCATGAAGGTGTGTCTTTCGTCCCACTTTTTCCCTGCTTGGGTTTTAGTCTCAAATGGGCTTCCCTATGTAGTGAAAAGGGGACTATCAGGATCCCTAGATTTAATTATAACCCAGGAAGGGGAGAGGACTTTTTAAAGATGATTTTGGCAAAAAAGAGTACATAGTTAAATGACTACTCCCTGTCACTGGGGATTCATGTGTGCTAATTGGACAAGATTGCATGATGTGACATGGGCAAGATAGTCTTTCAAAATCACATAAAATACGTTCCCTGTATCAAAATGGGCCCAGAGGGGGAAAAAATAGCATGTTATGTGTTTCCTAAGGAGGTTATTTAAAACAGAGAGTTATTTATTCTGATATTGAAAGGGGGAAAAAGCAAAATGTTGACTCTGAGAAAATAGAGAGACTAATAAACTGCAGAAAAAAGCTACCACTCCCAGGACTGCTGAATAAATGGAAATAGAAACATAACCAGTTTCTAGAATCTCAGAGGAGATGTTCTATAGGGTTGGTGCTTGGATAGAGGGTTGGAGGTGCCTCACAGCTGGTGGTTGAACTTTTGAAATACAAGCTCTGTGCAGAGGTTGCCAGAGCCAACAAGTAAGGAGACCAGCAAGAAGGCCTGGTAAGTACTTGAGGCAAAGTACAGCCAATTCAGTGAGGGAGGATAGGATAGCAGGTAAGCAATATACCTAAGGAGGTGCAGCAAGTTAAGCACATTTGTATGGGCTTATTAGCTATTTACATGAATTCCTTTAGGGTATATCTTTCAAATCATTTTCCCTTTCGTTAAATGGTTTTTATCATTAATGTATCTTTTAATTGGTGAATTGCTATATATGTATATTCTGCATACAGTATTTGTAGATACTCCAAATATTCTTCCAGCCTGTGGTTTGCCTGTGAATATTTTTTGATAAGTAGATGTTCTTATTTTAATGAAGTTTATTTTTTTTCTTTTCTTTTGGGTTTAGTGCTCTTTTGAATATGTCTAAGAAATCTATGCCTACACCAACATACTTTTGTAGGTTATCTTCCAGAAGATTCATAGTTTAAGCTTTTTTGTATATAGTTTTGATCCATTTTTGATTAATTTTTGTGTACGGTGTGAGGTAGAGACCAAGGTTCTTTATGGGTAGGCAGTATTTCCAGCATCAAGTGCCCAAAAGTATTTCCTTTCCCTGTGTAACTACTTTGTTGCTTGATCAAAAAAAATGCATTGACTATATGAATGAGGATCTGTTTCTGAATCCCCATTTTGTTCTATTGGTTTGAGAGAACAGCAATGCCTCTGGCTTCTTTTTTTTTTTTTTCATTCCCATCTCCATGGAACCCCCCAGTCGTCCCTGTCCCTCAGTATACACGGGGGATGGGTTCAACAACCCAAGCATGTACCAAGATCCACTGCACATACTCAAATACAGCAGGCGGCCCCACGGAACCCACTTTTATGAAAAGTCCACCCTGCGTGCGTATACACGGGTTTCGCATCCCGCAAATACTGTTTTCTCCATTCGTCTTCGGTTGAAAAAAATCCGCCTGTAAGTGGACCTGCGCGATTCAAACCCACATTGTTCAAGGGCCAACTGTACTCTCTGTAAATAGCCAATCTTCTATAAAACATTGAATCCTCTATGCAAAGGTGACTTTAGGTCCCGCCCCTCCTCCTTGTCCCAGCCAAATTCCCAGAAACTGTGCAGCCAACATTTTTGCCCCATCTCTATGATCTGAGAACCCACTGGGAGGAAAAACTGAGTTGAAGGTGTGAGCAAGACTAACAATTTCGGTAAGTTTTGGAGAGATGGGGTGTGGGCGGGGCTGAGAGCGAGGGGTAAGTGTTATTGGGCTGATCAGGCCAGAACTAAGTCGAGTCTTAGACGGGGCTCAGAATTGGGGTGGGGCTTAAAGAGATTTAAAGGATGACCCGCAGAAAGTGAGAGAGCAATTTAGAGGGAATGGATAGAGTTTATCTGAGGGGCGGGGCTTAACGGGGGAAACTTAGACCCTGGTGCATGCAGATGGGACTTAACTGTTAGGAGAAGGTGCTGCGGTGTGGGCATACTGCTACTCAGGCCATGGGGAGAGAAGGCGGTATTTAAGAGAAGGGGCACTAAAGGAAGTCCTTGAGAGTGGAAGCCTAGCAGGAGGGACCAAATAGGACTGGGCTTAGATGCTTGGCGTGGGAGTGAGTTGGCAGCGAGGTTTATAGAGATCACAGGAAAGGGGCAATGTAAAGTGTGATAAAGCTGTGATTCTGTAAGTCAGCATGCGTCAGAATCGACCGAAGGGTATTTCAAATGTGGATTCCTAGACGCCACCAACATGGTTTCAGTTCAGTAGGTCTGGGCCAGGGAGCCGGATGATACTGATGCTACTGGCCTCCAAACTGTACTTTAAGAAGCATTGATTTAAGGGAATGCTTTAGACGTGTGAGGCAGAACTCACCTCTGGCTTCTTAATACTGGGCAGAGCTTTATTTCCTCATTCATTCTAAATTATTTATAAATAGATTGAAGCCAGAAATTTAATCTTTGCAAATGATGTTCCAAAATGGTTTACTGGAGCCTGCGGGGCCAATCTGGTGTTCTCTGAGGTCTAATGCAGCCTCTGTGTTTCTGTAATGTCTCAGGAAGTGGGGAAGCAGGCAGCTGTGTGGCAGTCAGCCGAGCCAGCCGAAGGCCCTCTGATCTTGGGTCTGTCTTCATGGGCTCAGGGCTGTGTCTGTGTTTGACTTGAAGGAAATTAGAAATATTTTACCTCAAAATGTGGCATTTTGACATCCCGGACTGACTGAATGAGCCTCAAGGTCTCTCTGACCTTCCCTCCCCCTCCATAAACTCTCTCAAAATCATAGAAGTTTCTTTATCTGCCTGAATTTCAGACCTACCTATGAGAACAATTGTTCTTTTCTTCCTCTCCCTGTAAGACCAGGAAAGTGGCCACATCTGAACAGATTCTTTAAGAAGATAATATCCATTCTCTCAGACTGATTTAAATTCCAGCAGCAGCTATTTACCAGTTAATCTTTGTTCCCTATCCATTCATCCTCCTTATTAATCCTTTATTGCCCCTCTACAGAATTCCTTCCCCCCCATAACCCATTTTACCAGAAAGGCATATAAGCTTCTGAGCCCCACTGGGGAGATGAATCTTCATTTCTGATGGTTCTCCCACGTATGCATGTTAAAATAAATTTGATAGCTTTACTTTTATTAATCTGTTTTATTTACAGCTGATTTTTCAGTGAATCTTCCTTGGGCTAAGGGGAAGTTTTCCCTTTGTCCCAACAGTCCTCATGAGCCAGTGTGAAGCTGCTCATCTGTTAGCTGGCACATGAGCAAACACCTCGGCCCCCTTCCCATAAGTTGCCTCTCATAAGGGGAAAGTAGGACAGCCCAAAGCCAGGCTCACAAACACCATCAACATACAGATTAAGCACCATCCCAATTCAAATTCTATCAGGTTTTGTGTCTGTGAGTGTATGTGAGAAAAACATAGCTGAAAGACTAACACAACCAAATATCAATATCTGTTATAAAGCTCACTAACTAAATATCTTGGTATTGGTGTAAGGGGAGATGAACTTAACAATGGGACAGAGTAGAATCTAGAAACTCATCCATTCATATGCGATTTCTGGATCTTTAACAAAGGTGACACTTCCCACTGCAGTGGGAAGGATGGCCCTGTTAGTAAGTAGCACCAGGACACATGGACATGAAAACATACTCACAAGGCAATACAAAGTGAGATAATCACCTACTAGCACTCATTGCACATCCTGCTAAAGTAAGCACACACAGACTCTGTAAACCGGCAACTCCATTCCTAGATATATACCCAATAGAAATTCAAATGCTCTCTAAACAATGCATCCAAGAATGTTCTCTTTATAATATCTATTTACTTAAAATTATCCAAATGTCCATTAACAAAAGAATGGTGAAAGGGACTATGGCATAGTCACACAATTCAATACTATATAGCAATGATAAGGAGCCATTCGCACCCATGCACCATAGTAGCCATAACTCCTGTACACATAAATGAAACAAAGAAAGCCACAGAAGAATACATATGGGCATGATTCCACTTATATACTCTACAACGATGGCCAGCCTCATCTGCAGTAACAGAGGACATTAGAGATCTCTGTAGGCAGAACTGGGGCAGCAAAAGAGGCCTCTTGGGGTGCTGGACATGTCTTTATTCTTGGTCTTGGTGCTGATGCAGAGATGCACATCATATAAAAATGCATTAGGCTGCACACTCACAACAGGTGTATGTGCAGAGTACTTTATTAAGAACATGGAAACATTTGAGGTCCAGAACCCACGCTCATTCTCAGCCTCACCTAGGATGGCTGGAGTGTGAGGTGATGTCGCCCTCACCTAGGATGGCAGGGTCAAGGTTTAGGAGGTTTTCCTGAGTGGTCTCAGATCAGATTCTACTCCCCATTTACGAGTGCATCTCCTGAGGGTAAGGACTGTGCTGAGCTCTCTCATGTTACTCCACTAAGCATTGCTGTAGCTCTAAGGGGCAGGTGTTAGGGAGCCATTTTACAGATGAGAAAATCTGTGGACAAGGAAACTCAATATTTTACCTGTGATTATACAACTACTGAGTGGAGTTGCCCTAGTCAGAATCCTAAACCATCTGGCTCTGAGTAGCCACATTGACTCACCCCACACCCACCAGAGGACCACTCCCTGGCCAGTTAAACTACTGTACACCGTGCCCTCTGGTTTGCCTGGGACGCCCAGTGCACCACTCAACTTTCCTGTAGTCATCCTCCCCTGTGCCGAAATTCTGACATCTGTCAAGGTCCCTGACTCCTGTGGCTGCTCCTTGAAACCATCCCAGAAGCACCTGGTTATAGCCGGGGATATAAACCCATCCCCATACTTAGAGCTTCTCTGCAGGCACTCACCTCACTCTGCCTCTGGCAGTAGTTACTGGAGGTGTATGGGTGGACTGTGCTTCTGTCGTGTCACCATCTGTGGAGTGATGTGGCTGCCTGGCCACTAGGCAAGTGTCACTGTTCCTTCTCACTGCCCCACAGCTCCCAGCTGAGGCTGTGCACCCTGTGAGAGCCGGATGCTTCTTGGTCAGGAATGTGAGGAGGCATTTCTATGCTGGTCTCCTGGCCCTAGTACTCTGCAGGCCTCGGAGGGCAGGGATGAGGGCTTCAAGTCCTGAAGCTCATGTTTATTGGGTTACTACAAAACATGCAGCACAGCTTCCCCTCTTTTTTTATGGGGGCCAGGGTGTCAGTGGCAGAAGCTGGATCTTTTCTAGGTAGAGAGAGGACACCCTCAAGCCCCAACCCCAGTTTGCAGCACATCTCTAGAGCCCAGGGCTTTGGAAGTAGCAACAAAATGACACTGGACTGGGGAGGTGGAAGCACCTTATTTTTTGGCCTGAAGGTGGGTTGCTGTTTTGGGTAGTTCTTGGGAACAGAGTATGTCCTTGCAGTTTCAAACCTAGGGATCCCGGAGGAGCTTAGGTCCACCCTGGGGTGCGTGGGAGAGGCCCAGGGCTGCCTGGACATGGCTGCTACTTTCTCTGTGTGTTGATGGGGGTTGAGGGGAGTGTTGAAAATTGCAAGAAGGTCTAAAAGTTCCTGCTGGTACCATTCTGGGTGATTCCAAAACAGAGGGGCAGGACTGGGGGTGGGTCTGAATTTTAAGTGGCTGCATCCCCATTTCAGGTACTCCTGTGTCCCAGCTTAGGGAACCCCCAGGTGCAATAGGAGCAGTCCTGCCCATCCCTCAGGAGGGAAGCTCAGCCTCGGCTCCCTTTCTGGGCAGTGGGGGTAATGGAAGTGGGGAAACTTGGGCATCCATAGTCTCCGGTTTTGAGAACCCCAGGCTCTGTCCCCACGAGTTGAGGCTGACCTCACTGCTGCCTTGCTAGGAATGCCCCTATCCACTGGCTCTATTAGGCGAGGATTTCCAGGAAGGCCACCCCACATCTAGCCCCCATCTGGGAGGGCCAGCAAGCTTGGCTTTCAGGTTCCCAACCTCTCTCTCCCGGCCAGGAAGAGTGGCCTGGAGGAGCAGCCTTGCTGCCTGGGCACTACCCGAGCTTCCTCTCTTCTATACCTAAGGAGCATAGAGGTTTGCCCCAGAGAATAATTACTAATTTAATTTATTGTAGGAGCAACTTGGCAGAACAAAGTGTGCCGCTGGCTGGGCAAGTGCATTATTTACAAATGAGTGGGAAGTGGAAGTTGCTGGAGAACATACGGCCAAAGGTAAAGGAAGAGCATCACCAGCTGGAACCCTGCAGGGCGGCACACCCGGAGGCAGATGGAGAAAATGGAAGGGGCAATCTGGAAAACTCATGCACCCAACAGCTACAGAATGAAGGAGTCTTCTTCAGCCTGGAGCCATGCATCTTAGGATTTCCTGATTCACCTTCCTGAGAGTTTTGTACCCCATAAGGTAGAGAAAGGACAAAGGATTTATGTGTGATCAAAAAGGAAGACAAGTTTGGTGATATAAACCTGGCAAGAACCAGGAGAGAAAATGGTTCAAGCCATGCAGCCCTGACAGGGCCCTCTCCAGGGTCGCTGTTAATCCCGCAAGTACCCCCATCCTCCCCACAGCCCATGCCCTCGCTCCTGGGTGTGATCCCAAGGTCCAAGACCTCCCCAGCTTGCATCTGCACAAAGGGCTGGTCTGAGGGAGCATGGTGTGTGGGGATGTGGGGTGCTCACTCTGACTTCCACTTCAGGAACTGCCCTGTGAGCAGCCCCTGGTGTTAGGCACCTGCTTTGTGCGGTCTGTGTACTTTGCTGAAAACTAAATAATTACTTCAGCAGCAAAGAGTTATTGGTTGCTTTGACCAATAATTCAAGGAAAGAAGGTAAAAGCCAGTTTGGAGTGAATCAAGGCGTGAATAGGAGGTGAGGACAGGCATGAAGAATTGGTTAGTTTTTGAAGAAATTTACTATACACAAGAGAAATTAGCCTGCTATGGTAGACTGAATGTTTGTGGCTCTGCCTCCAAATTCATACTTTGAATTCCTCACCCTCAATGTGATGGTTTTGAGAGGTGAAGAGGTGATTAGGAAGGTGATTAGGTTATGGGTGCAGAGCCTTTAGGAATGGAATCAGTGCCTTTACAAAAAAGACCCCAGAGAGACCCTCACCCTTCCGCCACGTGAGGACACAGTGAGAAGACAGCATCTGTGAACACCTTGGTCTTGGACTTCCAGCCTCTAAGACTGTGACAAATTTCTGTTGTTTATAAGCCACCCAATTTGTGAGACTTTATAGCAGCCCAAAAGGCTAAAACAGGGCCTGTAGGTATAAATGAATTTGCAATCAAGTAAGGGGCTTGATTTGGGGCTGGTCAACTCCTGGGTGTGATATTCTTACATGGGCAGTTGTCAAGCAAATAGTGTTGCTAAGGACATTCATGTCCATGAATTTTTTTGAGAGCCTGTTATCAATTTTGTTGGATTCATACCTAGGAGTGGGATTTCCAGGTCATTTGGTATTTCTATGTTTAAATTTTTGTGAAACTATAAAACTGTTTTCAGCAGCTTCTAAACAATTTGAAGTCCCATAAGCAATTCTCCAATTCTCCACTCCTTTGACAACACTACCTTTTTATTTTTTAAACCCATCCTATTATAACCTCACTGTAGTTTTGATTTGCATTTCTCTAATGAATCAGCACCCTTGTATACATTTCTTGGCCATTTATATTCCTTTTTGGGGGAGAAATGTCTACTCAAGTTCTTTTTAGTTTTTAAATTGAGTTGGTGAGATGTAGGAGTTCTTTACCTGTTCTAGATACAAGTCCCTTATCCCTTCATCAGCTCTATGTAAAAAGTTACAACAGCCTAAATGCCCATCAACAAATGAGTGGATAAATGAGGAGTTATGGGATACATATACCATGAGATATTATTCAGCCATAAAAAGGAATGAAGCACTGATACATGCTGTGTTGTGGATGAACCTTTAACAGCTTGTGCTGAGCAAAAAAAGCCAGACACAATAGGCTACATGTTGTGTGATTCCATTCCTGTGCAATACCCATACCAGGTAAATCTGTGTAGACTGAAGGCAGGTTGGTGGCGGTAGGCGCTGTCATAAGGGGAAACAGGAAGCACGTGCTTAATGGATATGGGGTTTCTTTCAGGGAAATGAAAATATTCTGGAACGAAATAGAGGTAGTGGCTGTACATTATGAGTGTACTAAATGGTACTGAATAGTTCAATTTAAAATAGTTGAATTTATGTTATATCAATTTCACCACAATAACAAATGTAAAAACCCTGCACAAATGCTTATAGAAGCTGTATGTGTAATAGCCAAAAAGCTGGGAACAAACAGGTGTTCTTCAAAAGGTATATGTTAAACAGACTTCTGTGCATCCATACCACAAAATACTGGTCAGCAATAAAAAGGAGTAAACTACTGAAATTCACAACCAGTAGATAAATCTCCAGAGAATAATGTTAACTGAAAAAAACCCAATCCCAGTGCATTACATAATATATGATTCTGTTCATCGAACATTCTCGAAGTAACAACATTATAGAACTGGAGAATAGATTAGTGGTAGCCAGGGGGTAAGGAGGGGTTTGGGCTGGGAAGGAAATAGGTGTAGCTATAAAATAATCCTTATGATGATGAAAATATGCTGTATTTTACTTTATCAAGATCAATGTCCTATAGGTCTGCAAAATGTCACCATTGGTGACACTGGGGATCTCTGTATGATTTTTTTCAACTGCATATGAATCTATAATTATCTCAAAAAGATTCATTTGAAATAAATAAATAAATAATGTCATTTGTTTGTGGTTCTTTCTAAAACACCAATCTTCCTTGCTAGACTAGAAACTTCATGAATGAGGTCACAGCTGTGCCTATCAGGTTCAGTGTTATGGCTCTATGTCTAACTTGTAGTACCATCTCAACTGCTATCTGTGGAATATTGAAATAATTTAATAAGGGGATTGATACAGGAGGGATAAGTGACTGCTCCAACAGGTAGGTAATATCAGAACAAGAATTTTAATGTTAATTAAATATTTCTATAATAATTTTATTATATAATCATATATTTGCTTTAGATAACAAATAATATATAATAATGTTACATATGTCTTCTTTCTGTCTCCAAGCCTAGCATAATATTTGGTACTTAATCAGTATTTTAATAAATTAATGAATGGTAGAGAGAGAAGGTGGCGGGGGAGGGGCAGGTTGTTAACAGTGAGTCTTCTCTTGGTTCCTGCAGTGACGTGGGGCCTCCCTGGCCAGGCTGCTGGTGCTGAAGGCTGCAATTCATCCCACAGACTTGAGATCAAAGTCTTGCCCTGGGAGATCAGGGTCCCACCAACTAAGTCTCTTAGGCAGCATCCTATACTCTCTTTCCCGGGATGTTAACCTCTTTTTTCTCAAAAAATAACCCCTTGTAGGAGGGCGGATGCCTGTCCACTGATTCCCAACTCTGAGGGCATCTCAGTTGTCTCGGTGGCTGCTGCTTCTGCAGAGTCTGCCTCCCACACAGGACCCAACTCCAGGATGCTGCGGTTTCTGTTCCTGTTCTAGCCTGCCCTGGATCCAGAGATAAAAGGTGTACATTCATAACTAAGTGGAAAATGTTTGGGTGATTCCAAATTGAGCCTTAACTTACACATCGTATCAAAAATGAAATTTCTTGGGGCATCAAGGGACCTGGGAGCCTTCCAGCAACAACTGGGTGTGGCTTGGTGCCTCCAGCCCTCTCTCTGGACCTCGGAGACTCTTCTCAACTGACACGTTTGCAGCTTTCTCAAAGTCCAGGGCCGGCCAGCCCACTCCCGCACAACCGCACCAGGGCTCATTCTGGCCCTGTCTTCTCTGCATAGGAGAGAAGAGATGAGACCAGGACCCCATGACTTATTTGGTGAGACCAGCAAAGGCATCAAGGGAGAGATGGGGGAGAACAAGGAGACAATGAGAGGCTGGAGAAGGGGACAAAGCAATGACGCTCTGTTTCTCACTTCCTTCTGGAAAGGGACAGGGAAAGAAAAAAGGGAGGGAGAAAAAAATAGAGAAAACAAGGGGAAAAAAAGAATGAAATTATAGAAAATATGTGAGAAAGAATATAAGGAAGTAAAACACAGAAACCAGTAAAAGACTAAGGAAACCTTGAAATAGATGGAACGGCTTTTATAAAATTACTTAGTTTTTAGAGTTCATAGTGTGTTCTCATTATCTGCAAAAAAATGGGAACAAACTCTTTTTCATTATCACTGGCTAATTTCACATGCATTAATACATTGAAAATCAATTCCATGAGCCCCCAAAGCCTATTCCTTGTACAGTGTTATTTTTAAAAAAAGTTAATTTGGCACAGCAATCTTACCCCCTGCACATCACGACACCCTTCTCATTCCCACACCAGCGTCCAGGTATTCTCTTGAGATGTCCCCACCTGTTTTCCTTTTGGAACCTGTGTATGTTCATCTTCTTCTTGTTTGTTGCTGTTTTGTTTTTGTTTTATAAATTTCAACATATTACAGAGGTACAAATGTTTAGGTTACATATATTGCCCTTGCCTCACCCGATCCAGAGCTTCAAGAGTGTCCATCCTCTAGACGGTGTGCACGGCATCCATTATGTGTATATATATCCATTCCCTTGCCCCGCTCCCCTCTACTGACACTTGATGAATATTATTACTATATGTGCACTTAAGTGTTGTCCAGTTAATACCAATTTGATGGTGAGTACATGTGATGTTCGTTCTCCATTCTTGTGATACTTCACCTAGTAGAATGGGTTCCAGCTCTATCCAGGATAACACAAGAGGTGCGATATCACCATTGTTTTTTGTGGCTGAGTAGAACTCCATGGTATATGTATACCACATTTTATTAATCCACTCATGTAATGATGGCACTTGGGTTGCTTCCATATCTTTGCAATTGTGAAATGTGCTGCTATAAACATTCTAGTACAGATGTCTTTTTAATAGTATGTCTTTGTTCTTTTGGGTAGATGCCTCATAAGTGAATTGCTGGATCAAATGGTAGTTCTACTTGTAGCTCTTTGAGGTATCTCCATATTGCTTTCCACAGAAGTTGTACTAGTTTGCAGTCCCACCAGCAATGTATGAGTATTCTGTATCTCCGTATCCACATCAACGTTTATCGTTTTGGGACTTTTTGATAGAGGCCATTCTGACTTGAGATAAGTGATATCTCATGGTGGTTTTATTTGAATTTCTCTGATGATTAGACAGGTTGAGCATTTTTTCATGTCTGTTGGCCAGTAGTCTATCTTCTTCTGGAAAGTTTCTGTTCATGTCCTTTGCCTACTTTTTGAGAAGGTTGTTTGATTTTTTCTTGTTGATTTTCCTGAGTTTTATGTAGATTCCAGTTATCAGCCCTTTATCAGAGTATAACACGTGAATATTTTTTCCCATTCTGTAGGTTGTCTGTTTGCTCTCATGACGGTTTCCTTGGCTGCATAGAAGGTTTTCAATGTGATCAGGTCCCATTTGTTTATTTTTGTTGTTGCTATCATTGCCTTATAAATTCTTTGCTTAGGCTGACATCTGTGAGAGTTTTTCCAACATTTTCTTCTGGAATTCTTATGGTTTCATGCCTTAGGTTTAAGTCTGTTATCCATCATGAGTTTGTTTTTGTGAGACATGTCTTCTACATGTGACTATCCAATTTTTTCTTGGATAAGGATTTTTTTCCCCAGTGTGTATTTTTTTCTGCTTTGTAAAAGATCAGATGGTGATATGACGATGGTTTTATATCTGGGTTCTTTGTTTTGTTCCATTGGTCTATGTCTCTGTTCTTGTGCTAGTACCATGGTATTTTAGTTACTATAGCTTGAAGTCTGGTAAATCGATGCCTCCCAATTTGTTCCTTTTGCTTAAGATTGCTTTTGCTATACAGGGTGTTCCTTGGTTTCACACGAAGTGTAGAATTATTTTTCTAGATCTGTCAAAAATGATGTTGGTATTTTAATAGGGATTGCACTGAATCTGTAGATCACTTTCAGTAGTATAGACATTTTAACAATGTTGATTCTGTTGACCCATGAGCATGGTATGGTTTTCCACCTGTTACACCGTCTGTGATTTCCTTTCTCAGTGTTTTGTAGTTCTCCCTGTAGAGGTCTTTTACCTCCTTAGTTAAGTTTATTCCTAGGTATTTTACTTTCTTTGTTGCCATTGTGATGGGTATTGAGTCTTTGATTTGGTTCTCTGTTTGACTGTTGTTGGCATACAGGAATGCTACTGATTTCTGTACATTGATTTTGTAACCTGAGACTTTGCTGAATTTTTTCTATCAATTCCAGTAGTCTCATGGAAGAATCTTTGGGGTTTTCTAGATATAAGATCATATAGTCAGCAAAGAGCCATAGTTTGACCTCTTCTGCCCCCATTTGGATGCCTTTGATTCCTTCTCTTGTCTGATTGCTCTGGCTAGGACTTCCAGCACTGTGTTGAATAGAACTGGTGATAATCGGCAACTTTGTCTGGTTCCAGTTCTAAGTGAGAATGCTTTCAATTTTCCCCATTCAGTATGATGTTGGCTGTGTGTTTGTCATATATGGCTTGTATCATTTTTAGGTAAGTCCAGTCTATGCTCATTTTGTTAAGCATTCTCATCATAAAAGCATGCTGAATTTTGTCAAATGTTTTTCTGCAT